>RJWH01002558.1:0-37248 GCA_004363575.1 Solenodon paradoxus | reverse complement strand
ATACAGTCCCATGTCGGAACCACTCCTGCACTGCTTCTGGGATGGAGACAGTTATTTCCTTTCACCTGTATATGCCTCATAAACCAAACCAGCACAAAAAGACACTCTAAATAAGCAGATGTTCCTGGGGCAACTACCTCGTGTATTTCAGTTTTTTATTGTCAAAAGGGGGTCATTCCATTCCAGCAGTTCTCACTGAGATGTTAGAAAAGGTGAAAACTCAAGATACACACGCATGTAACACAACCACACTTTAAGAACTTTGAGCTCATCCTGATGTCAGTGGCAACTGAAAACTTCTTTTGTAACATCCTGTGTTGCTTCCAGCAGGGAAACCCTGGAGGAAAAACCCTGGAGGAGAGACGCTCCAGCCTGGACGCTGAGATCGACTCCTTGACCAGCATCCTGGCTGACCTGGAGTGCAGCTCGCCTTACAAGCCTCGGCCTCCGCAGGTAAGAGCTGCCGTCCTCTCTCGCCCTCGAAATGGCCACAGCCGCTCTCCTTCTGTCTGACACAAGCTGCTTCTCGAGTGCGTCCATTCTGTTTCGTCTTCTTAGCCGGTGGTGAAAGCTGTGTGTAATATTAGCCTGTGTTAGTTGAAAGAAACTTATACTGATTGATTTAATTGATACTTCCTTTAAAATAAGGCAGGGATGTTTATTAAAAGGTTATGAACAATCTGATCACATCTTATTGCCTCGCCCTTGTTTTCACTGGCCTTGCTAATGTGTGTATCGCGTGGCGTGCTGGCGAACCCCACTCAGTCTTGCTTTAGAACCATGTTAAAAGGGAGGCCAACATCTTTTATAAAGAAATTCCTTATGTTCCATGATGAGGTGGCTTTCATGTTACTGTTATTGTTAATGTTACCAGGCAGTTTTGCCTATGTTTTCTTCACTGCTTTTTCCCCGTCCCGTAATCCTAAGAGTCTGATTTCTGCATCGTAGGGTAGGACGCCTTACTTTTCCTTTTCTTTCCAAACGTGACTAACACACACTGGCACTGACAGTGCATATCTGTATTGCCTCAATTTCACCAGAATTTGGGGATGGCAAT
The DNA here is from genome assembly GCA_004363575.1 of Solenodon paradoxus. Lineage (NCBI taxonomy): Eukaryota > Metazoa > Chordata > Mammalia > Eulipotyphla > Solenodontidae > Solenodon > Solenodon paradoxus. The sequence goes on along the minus strand of RJWH01002558.1, from coordinate 36,191 downwards.
TAATCTGTGTTTTCAAGTGCACATGGCGCCTTGTTCAAGGTTTACCTTTGAATTGTTTTCCTCACTTGGGAACCTAGTTGCTTAGGTTTCTGCATCTTAGTTTATTGTCCGCATTTCACAATGTGATCTTCCAGGTTCAGCCATCTCTCCCCGCCTCATGGAGGTCTTGAAAAGCGAATAACGAGTCTATTTCACAGCTTCTGAGGACCGCGAGTAGATTTCTAAATGCAAACATGGACAGGCACTGTTGTCACCGTCATTCCTTGACTGTGTGACAGCACATTTGGTACTTAGAGAGGTAGCTCCTGTCTTGAACAGCAATTCCCCATTCGCAGGGGTCCCTTTCACACTTTGGACTCAGTCATGCCTGTCTGCTGTCAGCCTTTTTAACACTGAGCTCCAATAAGATGGCCTGGCTTCTGCCTCAGACATAGCTCCGTCGCCTTCTCCTGTCCTGTGATGGGACTGTCAGTTCTACCGGGACAAGGCAAAACACAGTTGAACTTAGCTGTGCCTTACCTGTTGTTGCTTCTGACTCCAACAGGCCTGTCAGAAGTGAAAATGTAAGCCATTTCTGTTACCATGAACTGAGCTTCGGTTACAGGCAGGCACTGTTGTCTTTTTGTGGGGTGGGCGAGAAGGAGGGTGAGTAGTAGAAGGACAGTAGATGGTTGAAAAGGCAGAAATAGAATCTAGTTGCCATATCTCAGGAACCCATCATATTGTAGTTTAAACTACAGTGCATATTGTAGAAGTGCATGGAAAAAAGTGTGTGCATATTTGTGTGTGTGTGTGTGTCTGCACACATTTTACATATGTGTATATATAAATCATTTCATCATTTCTTTTGTGTGCATTGCTATATGCATTTAGGATACTGAAATTGCACCTCCGCCTATGTGCATCCCATACCACGCCCTCCACCAGAGTTCTAGTCCCCTTTTTACTACCACCTGTTCCCTCTCTCCTTCCCCCACCCCGCTGGCAGCCACCATCTTTCTGAATTTTGCTGAGGTTTGTCAGTCTGCTTATTCTGTTTCTTTATATTCCATATATGAGTGAAACCATCCTATACTTCTCTTTCTTATTTCACTTCACACAATCCCCTTCAGTTCCATCCAGGTTGTTGCAAAGGACACAGTTTCATCTTTTTAAGCAGCTGCATAGAATTCCATTGAACACACACACACACACACACACACACACACACACACACCCCACAGCTTCTCTGTCCAGTCATTTGCTGAGGGCATGGGCATTTAGGTGGTTTCCACATCTTGACTATGGTGAACTGTAGTAGAGTCAAAGTTTCCTGAGGATGGCGGAAACTGAGAAGGCTGATAGAAGACAGCAGGCTTAGCTGCAAGGAGCAGTGGGGCTGTGTTGTTGGGACAGACGGGGAGCAGCCTGGGCTGTGGAGCAGGGAGGTCAGGGCTGCCCTCAGTGAACTGCAAGTAGGGTGGCTGCAGACCATGTCACCAAAGCTGGAAGTGGACTTGGGACTTGAAAGCTTTCTCCTGAGAGCCCGGGGATACATTTGAAAGCCCGATCAAGATTTGACCTTTTATAGATAATGGAGACTAGTTGAACCTTCTCAAGTAGGGGAAAACTGCAATTCATTTTGAAAAAGGAACTCAGGAAACAAGCCCAACTCTGGAAAGATGCAGAAGTATTGGTCCCAGTCTGAGGAATATTCTGTAGCCAGTTTCATTTACTTCAGACCTTCTGACCATGGTTTGATGTTAAGCATTTTCATATCATCCGAATTTCTTGGGATGACAAAGCCTGACTTTGACACCTGGTGCTCAAAAGCTTCTGTCTCTCAACGCCTTGTTAACAATGGGATTTCTGTTCAATTTGATTATTTCCTTAATTCTTATACTCTGACATATACTGGGGAAATTCTGCTTGAAAGTCATTGTCTTCATTTAGGCCATATCTGTATATGTTTGTCATAAGCTTCTGCATTGGGCTTATTCAAGTTATTTGTATTTAAATAATCTTTGTGGGCATCTAAACTCTTAATCACTGATAATGCAGCTTTTTTACATGTATTTTCACTTGAGAAAGCTACGGGAATCTCAAGTCTGAGCTACAGGTGTTATGTTTAGCTTGTGGATGTGGAAGCTAAGAGCAGATAGATAGGTGGTCCTAGGACATACGGCTGTGAACACAACACCGCCTTGAATTTGCACCTGTTTGATGTTAAGTTCTAGAACCAGACTGAGGCTGTCAGGAGCTATGCTTTGTTTTGTTTAGTGTCTTAGCCAATGATAAAAACTATGAAATCAGTCATATAGGTAAGGGTGTCTATTGAATATAACTTTCTTATTAAAAGAAACTTTCACAGGTTAAAATCAATATAATGACTATAGCCTGAACTGGGCTAAATTGAGAATGAAGGTGAAATCTACTTTTGATCTGCCTTCTTTTCCATTCAAAAATTGAATGTGCTCTAACGTTTCTATTATTCAGTTTTAAGAAAGCAAGAGTTCATTGGGAGAGAGAGCTCATTCTTCTTAATTATCTTTGCTGAAACTGAATTAGATGTGTTCGTATTTATTGGTTAACATAATTATATGCTGTGGGAACAATAATCACACACTTAAAATATTAAAAAATATGTGCCAAGAGGACATGTCTGCAGCCGACTGTGTTGTGTTGTAATTAAAAGGAACTTGGAAAGTCCTAGAAATGTAGACTGTTAATGCCTGGCTTTGATGTGCCCATTTGTTATCCGAAGTGAATTACAAAACACGTTGAGTCACTTCACTCAAAGTAGGCTAGTAGGTCTGTGATTCCTCATTATTCAAGTATGCGCTGTGAGCTTGCCTGAACCCACCCCTGAATCACCTCCATCCGACTGCTTTGACTCATGGATCTGGGGAAGATATCAGAGATCGGGAATGGTTATACCAACAGAGGTCCTAAGGCACTCTATTCACATACGACTTTGAGACAATACCTTAGTTCGGGAAGAGATTTTCATGGGGGCACTTTCTTCCTCTTTGTGAAAACTTTTCTCATTCTCAGATTTCTCCAGCTTAGTTCTGGTGACTTATATATCCATGTATTTGTTTGTAAAATGTGATTTAATTCTACATATTTTCCTCCTTCACTTCACATTTATTGAGATCCCATGTGGATGAGGCATTGGAAATAAAAAGCTTGGGATCAACATATTCTTGCTCTAGAGTAATACCTAGGTAGTAATAACCATTCCTGAAGAGACAAACACATAAAGAAACCGAAGGGACACAAAAAGGGATGCCCTGTGTTTCTTTGCTTTATCGTGAGAGTCATCCAATGTTGTAGTTGTTGGAAATCGTAAGTCGGAATACAAACATAGTGGTATATGATTTTCAAGAGAATTACCAGGGGAACTCCTCTGAGGGGTAGCATTTGAGCGCTCCGTACAGGGAGTACTGAGAGTAGAGAACTCAAGGCGTGAGCTTAGTAGGGATGACAGCATCTGGGACTATTGAAAGTGACTGCCTTGCTTGAAGAATCGTTTAGTCCAATTGTAGTAAATGGTGTGCAGCTTGCAAAGGAGGATGGCGAATGAAGACATCACATGTGCTTAGTACCTATGGGGCTTCTCGTCACCATTTTTTGTAGTTAGAAGAGGATTTTAGGGACTGTTTCTGACTGCAGTAGAGTAAACCTCTAAGTCAGTTTTACAAACGATGTAGAATAGGTATCTTTGACACTTCACAGAGTTAGGCAATCCAGTTACTATAGCGTTTGGAACTAAAATTCATAATCATTTAAAGATGTGTGGATTGGCCAGTAGTTTTAGAGGAACAGCTGTGACATGTTTTGAGGTGATTTGTGGAGTGAATCAGACTATTTGAGCTCAGGTGGGCCTTTGAGGCATGTAGTCCAAATCTTACTTATAAAGGGAAAGGCTTTACCCACAGAGCGGAGTTACTTGCTCAGAAAGGCTCAGTTACAGGCGGGATGAATGGTTAACTGACGTAATGGTTCTCTGTACATGGTAACAGTAAATAGAGGACAGATTTCTTTATCATCTCAATTAGTTTATTACAAAATATCTCTGTCATGGCATTCCTAGCATCTTCTCTAAAATGTGTCATGAAGATGTAACAAAGGGCTAGGTGAATCAAACACTTATCTCAAAGGTAAAGAGGAAATTTATAACACCTGTGAGTTGGCTTATATCTAAACCCCGCCCATCGGACATCACTTGTTAATACTTAGAAGTACAGATGAGACCCTTTGGAAGAGCCACACAGTGGGTCAGTACATTTCTGTAGATTTCTTAGATGACGAAGGGTGAATCATGGGTTAGGATTTTTATCCATCCTCTTGGCAGAACCATGGCTTGAATTAGGTCTTTCAATTGCTAGTACAAAACTGGTAGGGTAGGAGCTGGTGCTTAGGTAACTTGAAAGAACTGTCAGATATTTTCATATGAATATTTAATGGAAAATGAGAATTTAGTAAGATTTGAATCAAGTTGCTGTTGAGTTGAATTTCATTTTAAGTGGAATTTCATTATCTTCATTTAGACTTGTATGGAAATATTTAGAGCGATTTGGAGGGTGGAGACAAGACTAGGTAAAGTTTGATAGCTTAGATTCCAGGTGTGCTTATAGCACGGACAATGTCTTGCCAATTCCACGTGGTCATCTCTTTGACAAAAGTTCCTTTTGTGTGAACTTATGCACATTCCCAATTCGAGATTCATTTTCTTTATTTCTAAAATAGGCATGATAACCACTATTATTCCCATCTGGCTGAGACACACTATTGTCCTAGAGCTCCAAGAAATAAAATATTGGCTCAAAGTAGAAGTCCCCTCAATCCTTCCCATTTTGTTTTCTGGATTTTAGTTTGTGTCTGGAGCTAACATTAAAGATTTGGGGGCTTATAATTTCTGAATATTAGCTGCCCGATAAAGGATATGTCTATTTTCTTCCTTCAAAGCATGGAAAAAGTATTGAAATTTCTTAGGGTATTTGGAAACTGAATACATAAATGCTGTTTGGTTATATGGACACATCTTTTATTGCAAATTCAACGCTCCCATACTGAATTATTTTTGTAGAGCAATAATTTATGAGACAACCTAAGAAATGATTTCAGGGTATGTGTGCATGTGTGTGTGTATATACGTGTGTGTGTGTGTGTGTGTGTGTGTATTGTATAGAGAGTTTTTTTATTAGGAATTTGTGTGGCCGGAGGGCTTGGAGGCAGTGTAATCAGGGTGGAGTTTGGTGGTTCCTTATGTCTTCTATTCTCTTGTGCTCCTGTTCTAGCTTGCAAAAGCCATGAGCAGCTGTAGGGCAGATTAAATAACAATTACATTTTTAATATTTCATATTATTCGATGCAACCCAAACATGTAGGCTACAGGGAAATGGAAGCTATAGCATGCCGATGCTGTGTGACGAGACATACTGTCCCCGCAGACCAGGACCTTATTAATCTTTTGTTTGTCTTCCTGGGAACTAAGGTAGATACTGGGTCTTACACTCTTGAAAAAGAAAATAGGAGTGGATAATACCATCTTCTTCCCATATTCTTTTGGGGAAAATTTAGGAGCATACAGTGATTTCCTTAGGAAAAAAACACATTTGTCTGCATCTCTGTATTGTCTGATTTCTTTGAGAAGTATGGTGAAAGTTGTAAGAACTTCATCTATAAGATACTAACAGTAGAATAAAATGTTTAAAAATAACATTTTAAAATTAAAAAGAAAAGTGATTCTATGCAATGCCCATGGTTAGAAGATCTGAGTTATTTTGAATTCGTCAGTACCTGCACAATGAGGTGGGGGTGGATGAGCGGTTAGCTGACTCAGAGTTACACGCCATGAGTTTGATGACGGGCAATTAATTTTTAGATTGTATATAATTGCATCTCAATAACATTTATACCTCCTCCTCCTTTTTTGCAAAGATGCTATTTGTGTTTGTGTCATGTATGGTGGGTCTAATAAAGTTCGGCTTAGAATACTTTGAGAGTGGAAATTTCATCTGAAAGTCTAGCTTGGAATCTACCAGGACAAAACTTTTGCATGAAAATGGCCTTTTCATGTGTCCTGGGATGAGTGTGCTCTGAGTGTATAGGGGAGGTGACCCCTTAGAAACTGAACAGTCAGCTGGTGCTGAGAACCAATAAGGAGTTGCTCTGAATCCTAGGCTGGGCTGTGGGGTCTGCTCCAGTACCCTGGCCATGGTCTCTGGGGCAGCCTTTGACGGTGATTTGTTTGTTTGACTTTGATGAATCCTTGGTGCAGAGATGATTATGTTACATTATACTGAATTAGTCAATCCAGTGTTGTTTTAAGAGACGCACACAAAGCTTCCTGTTGAGCATTTCCATTTCACAACAACATCTTAGTGGAAATAATTAGTCCCGTGTCCATGCAGAAACTCACATCACATTTGCAAAATTAAAGGGTCTTCTTGTCAGGACTGATTTCCCTCTTCCTTTCCTCCTCTCTCACTCTTGAAAGATCTATTTTTGTAATGGCCTTGGTCTGCAATCCCAGTATATATCCCCTTTTAAATTTTGATTTTTTCCCAATTTAGAAAGAAAATAAACAGCACCAACATTAGGCTGCAATTTTCATTCATGATGGTCGTACTCTACCATGGCAGATACATCGGTGTGTTGTGTTTTAGGAGAACGATGCCCTGCCTCAGATAAAACATAGTCGTTATTTTGCCCAGTTTGTCACCTTTTTTCGTGTATGGACTCTATAGCCAAACTAAAGTATAATGATGATAGGGATGGATAGTGATAGACAGAAGGTTGGAAGCAGTTAGTAATCAACTCCACATCTCACCATTTGTCACGGAGCGTGACTGGTCTGGCCAGCACATGAAATATCAGTAGGAGAGTGTATCTCTTCATGTTTTTTTTATTCTGTGGGAAAAATTACCAGCAAAGTCATTCCTATTACATATAGAAACTTGAATTTGTTCTGTATCATTATTTGGACACATATATACCCTCATAAATCTGTAAAAGGAGTTTGACTGGAGTAAAAGAAAGAAATTAGGTATATCCTTCTATTGAGCTAGCAGCTGTAGTTTTCATTTGTACGTGTAGAGAGGACCATTTATAGTTTTGAAATTTCTTTCTCTACTTCGGTTCTTCACAGAAATATGTACCCTAAGTGATACCGTTATATGGGGGTTCAAGACCATAGAAAAGAATTGGGTTATGCTTCTGTCGTACTCACTCCAAAATTGCTCAAAGTAATGTACACACTCTTAGAATAATTTTACCTCACTGAGTATACTTGAAAGACTGTACGAATGCATTTAATGCAGTAAAACTTGAACAGCAAATGAATGATTGTGATAAATATCAGGCTATGATATCTTAGAGGCAAGATTATCTTTTGTTTCCTGGTACACAAGAGGCATCCAGATTCACATTTGCTGAATAAATAATTTTTTTCATCATATTTGATAATGTTGTAAGTCTCCATGTTTTAGAAATCTGCTATAGAATCCAGTGCAGTGTTGTCACAGAATTATTGCATGGCCAAGTGTGAGTTGCTCTCTCTTTACTTTTATAACAAACATGTATCTGTACCCATAGACAGAACAAATAATAAACTGAGGCAAGTGAGTTTTGCAAGCGCAACTTTACAGTAGGCACTGATTCATCAGTAGTTTTTGACTTTCACCCTCTATTGTCATATTCTTAAAGGAAATGCACTTGGTTGAAAAGATGCTGTTATCTTTGGTTGTCATTCCATATGATATCCATTATCTTATTATTGGACAGTATGAAAATGAGCATGCATTTCTTTTTTCTGTGTTCCCCACAGAGCTGCTGAAAAGGGATGCCCATTATGCTACTCAGTGTATTCCTCATACAAAGATCCATGTGATAAACAGGGTTCGTTGATAGGATACAGAAATGTACCTGATTGATCAACTGATATATGCTTCTTTTTTTAGGAAAAAAGAATAAAATTTGTAGAATTGTCATCTGACTTTTTTGCTTGAACTTCTATGATTCTTCTCTTCCTTCCTTTACCCCATTGTTTTTGATTCTTCCTGACCCAGTATTTAGAATGTCTTACATATCTACCCACTACAAGGCATTTCAAAATGAATCACTTACTAATATCTGACTTGTATATTTCAGATGGAAATTAACTTTGTATCAGTACATAGAAATCTGCTGTGAACACCCATAAAAATATGTAAACCAGACCTTCTTTTAAAAGGAGGAGTCAATTCTAATGGAGTCTTGTTTCTATCTTGATGGTAAACAATGGAGCCATTAAAGTACCATTCTGCTTGTAAATAAAATCTTATAAATATAAGATTTAAAGTATTCTAAAGAGATAAAATATGTGGTTTTTTTTATTTTAGAAATGAAGTTTCAGAAAGTTTGAGTTACATGTGTGAGCCCCTTACGTGAATCATTTGTGAAGTGTCTTGAACTCTTTCTAATCCAATCTTGATATTGCTCTATTTACAGGAAAATACTGGAAAGTGTTACTTCTGAGATACTTCTGGAGGTGCTTAGCTCCCTAGCACTACAGATCTTCTTGGCTCTCACTACCTCTCAACCTACACAGAGTGCCATTTTATTTCGCAAATGGGTGACTTATGTTAAATTGATCCTTACCAAGGCAGTCCAAGCCAGGAAATGGATTTTAGAAACAGCATCCTGGATGGCTTAATATTCTATGTATTACTAATTTCGAGACTCCCATTCTCGTCAGGCAGTGTAGCCTAGCTAAAAGTTATGTTGTTTAGCTTTCTTTATGGAGAAGTCTGCTTTTATAGTTATGGTAGCTCAGATTCCACAATCAGTAAGAGGAGGAAAAAGAGGGAGAAAAAGGATGTTTGCTTTGTAGCTATGTTAAAACAAATTTTCCAGAGTACTCTCCATAGGAAGGGTGTAAATGGAGATATTTCTTCACCTTTCTATCACTTCCCATCATAGCAATGGGCAAACGAGAAAAAAAATAATTCAGTAAAAGATGTGAGAAGAAGACTGAAATATATCTCGGAAATTGAGACTAATCAAAGGTGACTCTCAGAGAAGGAAATAGGACTTGAGAAGGTGACCTTTGTGCATGTTTTCTAAGAGTTGTTTGGATTCCATCTCTCTTATTTACTGATTTGGTCACTCATTGATTCCTTATTTTATTTTTAATCCATTGACTATTCGTTGAACATAAAATCACTGTTGAATTGTTGAAATATATTTAAAGAAACCTAGATAAGTGGAAAGGCATCTTGTGTTCATTGTTTGGAAGATGTAATAATGTCAATATGGCCTGTTGAGCAGATTGATCTGAAATTTCCAAGCAGTCCTTAGCAGCATTACAACTTTCTTCTGGAAGGCTGACTGACAAGCAAATTGTAGCAGTCAAATGAAAATCCAAGTGTCTAGAATAGTCAAAATTATATTGAAAAAGTAAAGCAAACAATCATACTTCCTAAAACATTCTTTTTTCTTTTTTTTTTTTAACAAGACTACAAGAATCAAATAGATCAATGGGATAGAATAGAGAGTCCAGAAACAAGCCATCACATTTATGGCTAGTTGATTTTCAACACGGGCACCAAGTCATTCAATGGAGGACTAAAGGCTTTTGCTTTGTTTTTGACAAATAATTTTGAGACAACTAGGCATTCACATGCTTTTACTGGTTAGACCCCCACCTCATCCTGTACACAAAACTGAGTTAAAGTGAATCAAAGACATAGATATAAGAGTAAAAGCCATAGCACAACAAAACGGAGGAGCAGTTTTCATGACCTTGGATTATTCAGTGATACCAAAAACACAATTGGAGAAAAACTATAGCAGAATTCTTCAAAATGAAACACTTTTGAGCTTCAACTAACACCAGCAAGAAAGTGAACAAGCAACCCATAAACTTGAAGAATTCCATTTGCATCTCATGTATCTTCTAAGGGGTTAGTATCCATAGTATTTTAAGACACAGCTCAATAAGACGAAGACAAACAGTCCAATGAAAAAAATGGGCAAAGGAGCTTAGAGACATTTCTCTAAAGATATATAAGACAGTCCTGTGCATTGGACAAGATGCTTGATATTTTTAGACATCTGGGAAATGATCAGTATAAAACTGCAATGAAATAACACTGTGCACACATTAGGATGATTATACTTAAAAAGATAATAACAAGTTAGAAAGGATGTAGTGAAATTAGAATGGTTTATACATTCTGATTGGTTGTAGGGTAGTCACCTTGGAAAAAATTCAGCGGATCTAGACAGTTACGTATGACCAAATGATTCTCTCCCTATGTATATATCTATGAGTATTACAGCATATCCACATGGAAACCTGTTCATGGAGTTTATATATTAGCATTATTCTTAATAGCCCCCCAAAGGAAACAACCTAAATATTTATTAACTGAGGTATAAACAAAATATGGTATGTTCATAAAGTTAAATATTATACCAAAAGATAGAATGAAATAGTGATGCATGCTATAAGGTGAACCTTGGCAATATTATACTAGATGAAAGAAGCTAGGCACAAAAGGTTTCAGACTGTATTATTCCAACCATATGAACAGACAAATCTATAGAGCGAGAGAGACTAATGGTTGTCCATGGGTGGGGAAGAATGAGAGAATATATATTGACAACTGATGGGTAAAGGAATTTTTTTTAGGAATCATTAAAATATTCTGGAATTAGTGATGTTGGTTGTACATTTCCTTCAATATAGTAAGAACCATGTGGGTGTACATGTTTCAGTATTAGAGTAAGTGCTATATGAATTATATCTAAATTAAAAATTCAAAAAACCCTCTATACTCAGCAGTTTGCCTGTAATACATAGATAAATTAGTGCATGGTTCCCACGTTAAATAATCGTACAGTATATGGGACAGTGTCAATCACAGCACAGAGCGTGTGTTCTAAGGGAGACATGTGTAAAAGAGAAGCAGAACTTTCCCTAGATGCTATGGGAGTTGTTTGTTCTTCCTATCCTTATTTGGAAAGGAATCTCTTCAGGTAGACTCAAACTTACATGTAATTCCAGAGAACAGATCAAAGATCAATGTTTAGAAGCCAGGAAAGATAATCAGCAATATAATACAAAGACATTACCTAATTATCAGGGGAAATTAGGGGCAGTTGAAATTCATTGAAGGCTGCTGGAGAATATGCTAAATTTGCCTTCATTGGAGATATCTGAAATGATACCACTGCCGTTTATCAAATGAGTTCAACTGTCTAAATCTCTGTTATTAACCTGAGTTGATAGCATATCACAGATTTGCCATAAGGACCCCATGAAGTAAAGAGTGTGTGCCTAATGTGTGAATATACTGTCTTGCACATAATAACACTATTATTTCTGTTACTCTCACCAATATCATTGTTAGCACATGAATTTTGGCAATAATGCTGGGAATGGAATTCAGGCAACAGATGGGGGAATTGATTTGAATGATACTAGGATTTCATGATCCTCTCATTCTTGGTTACAGGGCTTGGGAATTTCTGTTCCCTGACATAAAACTTGGAAGGAAAGACAAAGGCCTTGATTACATTCCAGATCCACAAATTGACTATTTTTGCCTAAAGCAAACTATTCAGCCTCATTAATAGCTTTGTGCTTTTTACCATGATTGCTAGTGTAAGTGTCATTTATTGGAGTTGTTACTATAAAGAACCTCCAATAAACGTGGAAAATGATCTGTATTAAGATCAGTTCTATTCTGGGGAACACTAAGAAATGTTGTAGGTTATAAGTGAAGAAGGTCGTGAGGGTCAAGTGGAAGGAGACTACTCCCTCAACCTTGCAAAGAATATGTTATCTCTTAAAAACAAGCAGGGAAAACAACTTGGTTTGACCTTCAGAAATAATTATTCAAAATGTCTTCTGAGGTCCAGAATATTCATGATTGACCAATATATAGAGTGGGTAGTCACTGCCTTTCCTTTGGTTGGCTTCAAAATCTATAATTAGATGGGAAAACCATTCCACCTACAGTAGAAACAAAATAACTAAATACCTTGGAATAAACCTAACAATGAGGGTAAAGGATTTGTACCATGAGAACTATATGACATTATTAAATAAATAGCAGAAGATGCATGGATATGGAAAGATATCCCATACTCATGGTTGGGAAGAATTATCATTGTTAAAATGACCACCTTGCCTAAAACGACATATAGATTTACAGATCTAATAGAATCCCCATCAATACTCCACTGGCGTTTTTCAAGGAAATGGAACTTTTTAAAATTCATAGAATCAGAAACGACTCCAAATAGCAAAGAAATCATGAGAAGAAAGAGCAAACATGCAGGTATTGCACTCCCAGATCTTGAATTATACTGCTAGGCAGTAGTGATAAAAACTATACGGTATTGGAATAAAAATTGACATGCAGATCAGTAGAATAGAATTGAATTAGCAGAAATAGACTCACACTTATATGATCAGTTTAAAATTAGGAGCCAAAAACATACAATGGAAAAAGAAGTCTTTTCAATAGTGTTGGGAAAAACTTGCCAGTCACATGCAAAACAATGAATCTAGACCACTCTCTAACATTGTACACAAAAATAATTCAAAATGGATTGCAGATTTCAATGTAAGACTAGAAATCATTTATTATGTGGAAGAAAACATAGGCAATAACTTCTATGTCATCGGCCTTAGAAAATTCTTCAGAGAGTCTTGTGGCTAGGGAATCATAAACAAAAATAAACAAATGAGACTACATCAAACTAAAATCTACACAGTGATAGAAATTATCACCAGTAAAAAAAGACATTCTGCTGAATGGGAGAAAATATTTGCACATCATGCATCTGATAATGGCTTAATATACATAGCTGTGAGGAACATACAAAACTCAACAACAGAAAAACCTACAACCCAATCAAAAAATAAGCAGAAGAAGATCTAAATAGACAGCTCTCCAAATAAGTCATACAAATGAATAAGAGACTTATGAAAGGACGTTCCTTCTCTCTTATTATTAAGGAAATGGCAATCAAAACAGTAATGAAATATCACCTCAGACCTCTTTGAATGGGTATTATCCCAAAGGCTGAAAATGACAAATTTTGTTTAGGATGAAGAGAAAAAAAGCACGACTTTTTTTACTCTCTTGGTGGGAGTGTAAATTTGTGCAATCATTATGTAGAGCAGTACAGGGATTCCTCAAAATAATGAGATTGGATATTATATATGATCCCATCATTCCACTTCTGGGTGTTTACCCCCCAAACACAAAACACTAACACACAAACACACATACATGAAATATTGTATAGTCTTATAAGATAGGATCCTGCCTCTTGTGACAATATGGATGGAACTAGAGGGGAATGTGCTAAGGGAAATAAGACAGAAGGAGAAAGACTAGTACCAGAGGATGGTACTCATGTGTGAAATATAAAGAAAAAAGGTAAATGAACAGGCAAACAAAAAAACAACCCTCACAATAGAAGTGAGGTTACCAGTGGTTAAGCAGGCAGGGGTGGAAGCAAGTGGGAGTGGGAGTTCAATGGAAAGTGGTAGAAGGGTAATTCAGTGGTGGGCATGTGAGTTATGATATATTGATATATTTGATGAAAGAGTAACCTACACATCTATACATATCATTTTGTAAATCAGTGTTACTTCATTACAAATTAAAAATAGAAGAAAAGAAAAAGAAAACCTGTAATTTGACATGAGAAATGAGATGCTCTCTCATGATTCTAGCTTTGAATTCACATGACTTTTGCCCTGTAAAAAATAAAATATATTGATCTTCCTTTCTACCCTGTTTTACTATAGCAGATTTTTCTTTAAGACAATTGAGTTGATGGAAGTTACTATGTGCAGCTAGAAGGAAATACCTGCAAATTCAAGGATCAAGTTGATGTATTTTTAATGTAATTTGAACACAAATTTATGGTGCTGAAGATGACTTCAACCAACCCTATAGAGTTTAAGATGATCTGAATGGCATCATATTATAGTGACTAAAATCAGGATTCTAGGGCCATGCTATCTTGGGACTCTTAACTGCTGCTGAAAGTGTTACTTGAAATTTGCCACTTAACCTTTTTAAATCTCAGTTTTTTCATCTTTCTAATTAAAATAATTATATTATCTACCTTATAGGACTGTAATGAGGAGCAAATGACTCACTAAAGCACTTCAGACCATGTTTTCCATGGAGTTAGCACTGTATGTCTTAGCAGACCTTATTGCTGGGAACTAGATGCTCAGTTTTAAATTCTCTGAGTTAGGTTTGTACATAAAAATATTAGTTTATGTCTGTGATCTCTGCTATGTATCCGGTTTCTGAATATATTGTTTGGGATACTCTGGGCATCAAAGATTATGCATCTAGATATTTCTGAGTCTTTCTCTAGCCTTTTGAGTTATTGCAGTGATTTCTAATGCATGAACTCTAAAGCCAAAGCTAGAACAATGATCAGTTTTCTGTTTTCCTCTGACGTGTACAGGGTTGTCAAGATGTTTCTGTGGGTTATCAGGTAATCCCCAGGATAACAGAATAAGTTCGGTTAGCAACAAAAATCATAACTCATAGATGATGAACTTGTCATGACTTCATAAAGTGAATGTCGGACGGTCGGTGTCGCTGATTCCCACCTTTACCTGCCTCGAGAGTGTACAAAGATAATCGAAGTCACTGTTCTCAACAGCGCCCTGGAAGGCTTGCTTAGCACAGAGTGCCTAGCTTTCTGTTCCAAACTGAGTTTCTGATTCATTTCATCTCTGATGGGGTTGCAGAAGTGTATTTCTAAGAAGTTCCCAGATGCCGCTACTGTGGGTTCCACGCTTTGAGAATAGTCCGTACTGCTCTCCATTCAGATGTTTTGTAAGCGGCACCCTTTCACTCTTGCACTCATTTCTGCTGTTTTGTACCCTGAGGGCTCACGCTAGTGTCAAAAGCAGTCACTTGTCAAATGTCTTCATCTTCTAAAGGAGGGCGCCCTAACTTAGAGAAATGCCTTTCGCTGTTTACATAGCCCATGGATCGAATCTGGAGGATTGTTTTGTTTTTGCTTTTGTTTTGTTTTGTTTTAAGCAGGAATGGCTTACTTCAGCAATTTTGAATAAAACGTTTAGATTTAGAAAACTAAATTACCAATTCTAGTTCCACCATGTTTGGAAGTGGGAATTTCAGTTATTTTATCTCTTAAAACCTCAGTTTTCTCATTCCTGATGTGAATGTTTCCCCTACCATGTGTGGTTTTGTGAGAGCAAATGACATGCTGTGCATTAGAGAGCTTAGTCAATTATGAAGTACGATACAAACAGCTTTTCAAAGTCATCAGATGTGACATCATGTTAAATATAGTATATTTTCTGTAGGTACATTTCCTTCACTCATCTAGGGCAAACTTTGACTTTGCTTAGGGCTTTCCAAAGGAAATAGTGCATTATAAGTGTCTTACCTTTTTCATAGATTCTATTTTATTCCTACATTGATTTCACTCCTAAAATTTTAAAAATAGGCAAACTCATTACTTAGCAATGTTTGTATCTGAATACTTCCATGTATTTGCAATGTGATAATATGTGCATACTACGAAGTTTTCTCAATGTACTTTCACGTCTGATGCTGTATTTGTCACCTTTATTATAAGTGAAGTGAGATGCTATTTTTCATGAAATAAATTCTTCTGACCTTTCCATTGGAAAGAGACCTGAGTTGAGTCACCTCTACTATGAACAGATTGTGTAAAATACATCCTCCCTATGAGCCTCTGGTCCTCTCTTATAAATGCAGTGCCTTCTTAGCTGCTCCTCCATTCTCAGTGTCTATGATATTAGGTTTACAAGGCAGCTTTGAACATCTTGTACCAGCAGGAGCACTTTTACTCCTGGACCTCATCTGTCTCTAGGTGCTTTAGGGCCTGTCCCAGGAGGCCCAGATGAGAGAAACAACTCAACATATCACTGGCTGTATATATTGCTTGCAATTGCTGTGATGAATGCTTTGCTTTTAATTTAGAAAGACAAATGGGAGTCTTGGAAAATCCAAGGGGAGGGCGATTGAGTAAGACGAGGTAGATCAGGAAGGAAAATGGAAAATTGGGGCCATTACTTGAAAACTAAGTATATTATGGAACATCTATTCTTGCCCACAAAAGTTTGGCTATCTGGTATTCTCTTTGGTGATCTATGGAATAAATTAAAATCCCACTGATTTCTGTATTGTGATTATTATCAGATTTCAGCCCACAAATTGGAAAAAAAAAAAATCCAAAGAAACAAACAAAAAAAACCAGTTAAGTATATGCTAGCTTGTATCAACTTTAAAAATTCATTCATTGAATTGTATGCTTTGTCTTGCAACCAGCAGTCTTTAAACCCCTAGAAAATGTAGGGCACTACACATATCCACTGGTGCATAGTCCAATCCTTTGCCACCCTGCAAGAGACTTCTCTGCAGGAAATGCAATCTGGTGAGAAATACAGGGATGAATGTATCAACAGAACTTGATGGAGTCCTAAAGGAAGGTGTCCTTCCCTTCTTGGAGAGGTTAGGTCGGTTTTTCAGAGGTGGCATTCAAGTGGATCTTTTGCAGGCATTGAAATAGTTCAGCCCTGCTGGAACTCAGGGTATGTAGATCAGTGTCATCAGCCTGTAGAAGTTAAGTCCATTTGCTTCTGCAAATGCACTTCCTTCTTGCCTTCCTGTCTGCCTTACATACTCACTTACGACTCAGTACCCGGAATCTAGGCAACAACCAATAAACAGACACAGTATTACATTTATCTGTGACCCGTCTATCTATCTGTCCTTAGTGCAGATATCTCATTGCTCAAACATGTCCAGGGCAGGAGCTGGAGAGGTTTGGGTGCCGTCAGAGTAAAACCACAAAAAGTCACTGGGGCCACTAGAGCCAGCCTTCTTCCTTCTGGCATCCCTTCTTTATAAAGCTTCTAGGCCTTTCTGTTTCTCTATCCTGTAATATATTTATGATTTACAGTGGTTTATTGAAAGCAAAGCATATGTATAATGTCTCTTGTATCACTTAGCACATGTGAACTTGTGGTTAACCCATCTGGTTGAAATATGGTGTTGGACTCGGGAGCATCATCCTGGCTTCCCCATATTTAATGTGAAAAGATGTTCCAGTGCATTGTGCTATTTCTTCATGTCCTAATTTGGAGCTTTAAGGAAAGACCTAATGATCATTTTGTTGCCCCTGGTGGGAGTAAAATGGAAAGCAAGGCACTACCCAATGTATCTGCCACAGCATTCTCCTGCTTATCCGATAGGAGTTCCTTTGGATAAAGACCAACCCCTGAGAGCAAAAAGAGAATGAAAGAACCAGATGATGTGGATGAGACATAACCCTGAAATAGCATATGAGTTTTCATCCCATTTTGCCCCTCATTTGCTTTGTAATGTTTTGCAGTCGAGCTACTACATTCTCATCATGTAGGAATTCATGTGATTCCTCACTTTTTATCCACAAATTAGTTCATTGGGTTCAGATATTTCATAAGACTTCCTGCTTTATCTCGCTGCCTGGAATATGGGGATAACACCAGAGAAAATCCTGGGGGGTTGTAACAGAAGGAAGGGAAAGGTCTAGAGGAGGGCCATGCATGTTAAACTTACCACCCACAGTGTCTAAAAGAGCCTAGATCTATTCGATTTGAGTCCAAAAACCTGGAAGAGGGGCATCATGGGTGATATTGATGGGCACGTTCCTTTGGAGAAAACTGCATGTTTTCACTTTCCTTCGTTCAACACTGCACTGCAGGAAAGCTGCTGGGATGTCTTCAAGATCAAGTGCCTCTGTCTCACAGAGAAAGACAAGTGCGTCCTGGGGGGGAGTGACATGGCACTGAGGCCTTCCTTTCATGGATGCTTCTTAAAGAATGGATTCCATGGCAGGGTGGGGGCAGTGGGTGAGGGACCAGGTGCCCACTACCAGTTTGGTTTTCTTCACGGGTCCGCCTTACTTTGGTACGAGGACTCAAACGTAGTCAAAAAGAAACCCGGATTCTCGTAGCCAAGGCAGGAAAAGACAACTGTGGGAACAAGACTGCAATAGAAATCAGTTGTGACTGTCATTTCTGGAATGTCGTTGTTCTTTACAAGGCCTTACATTTACGAAAATAATTTTGAGATGGTCAGTACTTCCGTGTACACTGGATGTTGGAGGACTTGTTAGGAGAAATCTGTTTCTTGTTTTTTTGGGGATTTTTTGCTCCTTACTGGTACCCCGACTCCTTTTTTGCTTCTGCCCTGGCCCATGCTAAATATGGTTGAATTAGCAGACTATATTATTTCTTTCCATGTATTGATGTTCCACGAAGTGTATAAATTGGTGGAGCCTCACTGTGATGCTCCTACCCCCTCCAAATTATTTTCTCTGGTGCCATGACTAGTGTCTCAGGAGATTAAAGGATGTTTGTTAGCTTGGCTGATAGCTCAGAGATTTAAAACAGTGATTTAAAAATTATGTAATTTATATATTTTTGGTAACTCTCAGAGTCTGATTACCAGAAATCTGCTTTCGGGTAATGCTCTGGCTTTGCCAGTGATGACTGTTCCATTGTGCCTTATCTAATTATTTCCAGAGCTCAGGATCTGACATGCAGCAAAGACTTAGAAACCCAAAACGTAGCATCTCCTTTCCTGAAAATTCATAGCACCGAGGACTCTACTAACTCCCATTTCCCTTTCTTCACAGGGGAATGGGCCGCCGTGTGAAAAACAGAGTTTTCACTCTTCTGACTACCTGGCACCCTCTCTTAAATGAAGAGGCAGTACACATGCACAGGCTCACATCCCCGTCTTGTCCCCTGTTCAGATATTTCTGGGAAGTGAAGGGCTTCACATTGGAGAAGAGAGTTAGAAACTTACTCAAAAGTGGTGTCATTGACTTGATATGAGATATCTAATTGCCCTTCTGCTTGTCAGGGTATGTGTTCGTGAAATTATTATCTGTCACCGTCTTGATTTTCATTTGTAAACTACCTTCCCATCTCCTTGACCATGAGTTCTCCAATCATTCCACATCCAGGCATACATGCCTTCAGTTTCACACCCATGCACACAGCCTGGTAGAAATACATATAGACACATACAAACATGGGAACATGCATTTGCACACATAAAGATTCATGTACACAGAAGGCACACATAGACATACACATGTGGTATCCATACCGTCATGCGTACACGTTCATACTTGTGCGTACCTCCATATATAACATGTATGTATAGCTACATGCCATCCATTCAGATCCCTTCTTACAGGTACCATCTTTAGCATCTGGGAATGTATGGTCACAGTTGCTATTGCTTAGGTTCCAGTGATCTATCAGGATGTCTGCTAAATGGTATCCATGCAGTATCTTCTTTCATGTTTTTACACAAGAAGTAGTACTAGTAGGATCACTGTGGGACAGACAAGGAAACTGAGGCATGAAGTAAGTTTCCCAAAAGCACACCGCTCATGACTGTCCCTGGGGATTGCAACTGCAGGTATCTGATTTCATGGCCCGGGCTCCTCTCTGCTACACAGTGGCACTAGGAAATAGTGCTCAAAAATATTGGATCCCCTACAAGACATAATGTTCAAAAATTAGAATTCTGTGCACATGGTGATTCATATCAAGTAACTTTGCAAACAGGGAGGTGGTCTGTTGTGGTGGAAATAGATCTGAACTAGAAATCAGAATATCTCGGTCCTTTTCACGTTCACTGTCTCTTATGATGAATTTGGGCAGGTTGACAAAAGGGGAAAAATTCAACTAGAACTTCCTAAAGATGTGACTAAATTCTGTTGAGATGATACCCACAAAAGTCAATTAGAAAGAATGCAACACTATTGCACTCAGGGTGTCCCATCACCCTCATGCTGTCCTCTGCTCTTGACATGCTCCCTAGGAAGTGGACCCATCTCAGACCCATCAACTGCCTCTTGTTTGTTCTAGAAAACAGTTGGATTGGCTGTGCTATTACCTCCTTTCAGGGCTACCCTCTAATTACCAAGATACAGATTTTAGTTGATGTGTACAGTTCTTCTCATTCCAAGAGTCAGCACCTTAGTCCTCCCCAGCACTGTCCTTTTCAAAGTACTGCCACATATATTTTGATCTTACTTTAAGTGAAAAAAATGAGACATTCACTGACTGAAAGTTGCAGAGCCAATGTTTATAAAAGGGGATTTATGACATAGGACTTGTACTTTTTATTAGTTCATCATTTCTGCCTTGGAATTTGTTGGACACAGGAGCTTCAGGGTTGGAATGCATTGACATAGTCATGCTAAATGTCAAGTTATGCTGTTGTAGGAAGTCAGGTTTTTGATCTCTGTTGTTTGATCTATACCGTTGGTGTGCACTCGGGTCACGAAGCCTTACTGAAGCCTTACTGAACTTTGCGTAGGTTTCTGGTCTCAGGTGAGTAGTATGTTACAAAGTATTATTGGGTGAAAGAAAATGGATGCTGATTTGGTGATAATGTGGCCCAGAGACTTCAAAGGCGATCCTAGCTTATCAGAATCTTAACAAATTCTCCTATTTGACACTCTCCACACTTTTTAATTGTCCAAAACCCTTATGTTATAGTGGTGTGTGCAAACTTTGTAAAGTATAATTCAAGATATACAGCAGAGTAAGAAGTCAAAGAAAACAATAGTAAGGAATGCAGCAGTTGTTGAAAAATGAAGCAAATGAGTCTTTTGATATCAACTCTGGAGGTATGCCCTAAGGCACTAATTGATTTTTGGCAACTGAGATCTTTGAAGAAAGTAAATTAACATAAATTACACTTACAGGCATCAGGTGAATTTACTGGAAAGACAGTGGGTAGTAGGGAATGTAGAACATGATGAGAAAGTTTTATGCATGAATATCCCTTATTCTAGAATGCAGGTAACGGTAGCTCTGTAGTCTGAATCATGAGGTTTTGTATTCTATGAGATGATATAAAATGAAGGTACATTATTACCTTTCCACATACTAGTTGGAGTCATTGTATTTTTTGGCAAGCTGTCCCTTATGAGCTGCAGGGGCTATTATATCTACCGAGTAAATCTACAGAAATAATTTGGATTGTAGAATATTTTCAGTAAAAAACTGCAGAATTTCTACATAGAAAAGTGCTTTCCAGACTAAGGACTCTTGATTAGATGAATTCAACTTAATAATAAATCTAGTTGTTTATATAGTATGTATCATTTCATATATATGTATATATATGTATATACATATATATACATATATATATGAATACCAGTTAGATTTATTTAGGGTAGATGCTGTTAGTATCCAGGATGTAAAAACAAAACAAAGCAAACAAACAAAAAAGACACAAAACCTTCCTTTTTAGGAACTTACCTGTTAGTAGGAAAAATGTAACTTATAAAGAGTAATAGAGAATATAGAGGAAGAGGTTTCGTCTCTAAGAAGAGAATGGAGAAGGTACTGCTTGTGTGTGTTGGGGGTAGGAGGGTAGTGACTGTTGAAGAGTCATTTTCTATCAAGGACATGATTGTCTATTAAAAAGAAAGTTGTGTCTGAGGCTGATCTTTATTAACTTGTCAACTGTGGGCTTTCAGTAATGCCAGTGGGAGTGATGCCCAAGGCACAGAGATCTCTAGCATGAACTACTTCAGGAAACCCTCAGTAATTCTCATCGTTGCTCTGGGAGTAGGGTATGAGAAGGGAAGGATGGTAAATGCCAAAATTAGAGAGATGTGATATCATGTCGGAGATCTCTGCAAGTCAGATCAAGGAATGTATACAGGATAGTTTAAACATTAACTGATTAAATGGAAGAAAATGACATTTCGTCTGTAGGACTTTCTCATATCTGAGCTTCAGCATCTCCAGCTGTCAAATATTTGTTTTGTTATTTTTGTTTGTTTTTTACTTTCTGATCTCTGAAGTTGTGACTCTTATCTCTGATGTCTCATAATTGTTGAATTATTTTTTGTTAAGCTCCCACTGAGAATTATTTACTCACCACATATTTGCAGTAGTGCTTCACTTGTTTCTACAGTAGATCTACAGGGTGCTAGGCGCTAGGGACTCAGTGTGGCATAAATTCATTCAATGGGAATGAGAATTCCAGTGGGACTGGAGTTGGGACACCAGTCATGTGTGGCTGATTTAAATATCTACAAAGTTTGTTCGGCCAAGGAGAGGAACATGCAGTGGTCCCTTGGTATTTTCCAGGGCTTTGTTCCAGGACCCTCACAGATGTAAAAATCTGGGCATGTTCAAGTCCTACATGTTACACAGCATAATATTTTCATATAGCTTACCCAGTGCCCCTGTATCCTTCATCATCTCTAGATTGCTATTAATATTAATACATTGCAATGGTCTGTAAATACTTGGTATGCTGCATTGTTGAAGAATAATGGCTAGTCGAGGGGACTCTGCAGAAGCAACTGTCAGATCTAGCTACATAGCACACTTGTTGGATCCCCATCCAGGTGAACCCATGGTTGGATACCTGTGGATATAAAATGCCTATTGTGTTATAAGGTTCTAAGAATTAGAATGTGAGCATCTGTGGGGCGACTACAAGTCTGCCTGCCACAGTCAGTTTATGGGAACACAAGTAACTTCACTGCCTATGCAGTGAGGATGTGAGCGAGAAGTGATCAGGTAGCCAGATCATAAAGTCTGGGTTATGCTTTATGTATCATTTAGAAGTTTTTCTGATGGCAGCAGTGTTTTGACTAATTCTTTTTAGCTCAGAGATATTTGAACTATAATGGACTGTAATGATTGAATACATACTTCTACCATACTCAACAAACCTGCACTTTTATTTCTATGGGAAAATTGTTTGTTTTTTGACTCACTATACTTGGGACATATTTCATTGCCATGTGGCTGGCATTTAGGTTCTTATCCCTTCCCTCCCCCTGCTCTTTTTTTTTTTTTTTTAATCACGTTCTCGTCCTATGTTACCTTCCCTCTCTACTTGGAGTTTTCTAGAGCCTAAGGGAAAATACTTCATGGTCTATGACTTGTTTAGCCAAAAAGTTTAGGAACACTTTCATTGGACAAAGGTGTCTCAGATTTTGGAAAATGGAATTGTGTAGCGGTCAGCGGGTATGTAGGAGGACAAAGAGATGCTTCTTCCTTGGAAGAGCAGCACATTGAATGTGCTTCCTGGAGCTGGCAGAATCTGAGCGAGGAGGTGGAGGGCTTCTTCCTATGGTCAACCCAAGAGCAACACCCAGTTTTCCCTTGAGTCCTCAAGAAGCAGATCTTGTGGTCTAGTGAAATAGGCATTGCTTCTCTGTGCCTTTAGTGTAAGAGTGGGTAGTTAACTTGCTTCATACAGAGGAGGGGCTGGTGAATAGAAGATGCTGAGTAAATTAACATAATCTCCTGATGGAACAGGGAAATTGAGATTTATTGTTCAGTCAGTTCCAATTACACTGTTTTGTTGCAAAGGAGAGCAGTTAAACAGGATGTTGACTTTTGATACTACCATGGTGGAATCAACCTCAAAGGAGATGGTGTCAGAGCGTATTCGATGCCTTAGCCTCTGCCAGTGAGTCACTTGTGTGAAGATGTCTTGACACAGATAGAATCGAGGAGCCCACATTATATCTGATCATAGAAATGTTAATGCAGAACAGCACACTGGCTTTGATCTTCATGGGATTGCAGCCTGGGGAACCAAGAGTGGGGTATATTTTTAAAGGTCATCTCCACAACTGATGAGAAATCACATCTCATACATCTGTGATGCTGCCTATCAAGAATGGGAAATGAGAACATTTGATGAAAAACTGCAAATTGTCTTTCATGTGTGAATTTCTTTTTTTTTTTTTTTTTATGGAATTGTTTAGCATTCTGAATCCTTGTTCTGTGTTGCAGTTGACAATAACTAACCCGCACTGTGATCCTTGGAGAGGAATAACCTTCTCTTGCCCACATTAGATGTTAACGATGTGGCATAATTTCTCAGAAAAGGCACAGTGTCAAATGTGATTTCTTTCTTAACTTGCAAATAGATTTGGACCCCAGTATAATAATCTCTATACAAAGTCAGAGAATTTCTTTCGACTCAGTGGTTGATGAATTCCTGCTGAATCATAGATCATCAAAGACCTGAACTTGATTGTTCTTTATTTAGACGAATGAGGGGAGTTCTCAGTGATGAAGCCATTGGTCTGAGGTCATGTAGTAGGTCAGTGACACTGCCAGGATTGTAGCCATCATCACCTGACACCCCGTCACTTTCTTTCTGGTCCAGCACAGCTGCTTCCCAGTTTAATAGTCGATGAGTCACAGTCCAAATCTATGGTGACATATAATATTTTACTTTGATTCTAAATCAACAATCCACTTTTAGAAGTGCTTACACTGCCACATTACTTTGACTCTATTTGATATTCTTCAAGTTGAGTCTTATTTCTAGAATTCCAATCAGAAGAACTGAAAGAGCCGTGGGCTCATTAGGATGGCAAATATTTATTGACCACGTGTTGGGTGGCAAGCTCTCTCCTAAAGGGTATGGGATAATGTTGAGTAAAACAAAGTGTATTTCCTCAAACTGTTCATATTCCTGTGGGATGAGACACAATAAACCAATAAGTAAACATATAAGTCTGAGGATCTGAAGTGCTGTAAAGAAAAAAATAAAGTAAGATAAAGGGGGGAGAGTAGGTTTTGTTTGGAATGGATAACAATTGCTCTTTTACATAAGGTGTTGAAGGAAGACCTTATAAAGAGGAGTTGCTTGAGCAGGTGTCTCCAGTAGATGAGGGAGTGAGCCATGCAGGTATTTAGAACAGAGGGAAGCATGTTCCAGAAGCATGCTGAACAAAGAGTAAAGCGGCCACTGGTAGCTGAAGGTGACTGATCTTAAGGAAGGTGGGAAAAGATAAGATCAAGGAGGTAACAGAGAGGTGATCATCACTTTAGGGCCTCATAGGCTGTTAAAGAATGACTTGGACTCTTGTTGTAAGTGAGATGGGAAATCTTCGGAATCTTGTGATCAGAATTGTGTTAAGAACCATTCCAGCAGCTTTGTGGAGAATAGAATGATAATTCAAGCTAGAAAAGATGGTTGATCGTCATGGTGCGATAGTACTAAGAAGCAAAGAGATTCTGGATCTATAGGAATAGTAGGGTCAGCACGTTGCGAGGTCAGATTGAATGCAGAATGTGAGAGCAAAAGAAGAATCAAAAAGGACTGCCAGACTTAGCCTAAACAGTGTGTGAAGACTGGGCATCCCATTTAGTGAGATGTCAGGACAATAGGAAGAGAATTTTGTTTTTGTTCTTTCAAGAGGAAAGGGTGATCAGAAATTTTATTTCAAATAGATTAATTCTGAGCTATGTGTTAGACTTCCAGCAGAGATTCCATAGACAGGTATCCATTTGAGTCTGGGATTCAAGGGCAGCATTTTGACTTGAAGTAGACAAGGAGTCAACAGATTAATTGAAACCTTGAGACTGAGTACATCATCTACAATGTGAAATTAAGCCTTGGGGCCAGGATTGTGCTGTCTCAGATAGACCCAGTGGAACCATTAAGGGGTGTTTTGGACAGGAACATAAAGATAGGAGGGGAATAAAGGAACCGTGGTGTCCAGAAATAGAGTGAAAAAAGTGCATCAAGAGTAAGTAAGTGAGTGTGTTATCAGCTTTGTTGAATCAAATATCAGGAGAACTGCTGTGAGCAAAATAAACCCAAAATAGACCTTTTATCAGTAAAAACATATCAGGAGGAGAGGGGGAGGGAGCGGGCATGTGGGCAGAGGGGATCAATCATGTAGTGAATGAACTAGCATGTTGGTGGTGAGCACTGTTGATTTACAGTGACGCACACCTTACACTCATGTCATGTTATGATGCAATGTTCCTTGAATAAAATTAAGTATAAAAATTGAACCGCTGGGTTTAGAGCTTTGGGATTGCCCAGGCTAGACATGTTCTCATACATCCCTTCTGAGTTGTTGGCTCACACTCACTCTCTGTTTCTTCATTCATTCATTTGTCCAGGTCACATGAAATAATGGCTTAGCACTAGTACTTTGGAGTAGCCCTGCCTGGAGTTCTCTACCTATAATGCCCATCACCACTGGCTACCTGTCTCTGTGTCCATCTCTTACCCAGAAGCTTGCTGATGTGCTGGTTGTTTAACCAGTTTATTTAACCTGTCCCTGTGCTTCCTTTGAAAGGAGGAAACGATCCACCTTAGAGCCTTATTGAGAGGAATGAATGAGATAAAAACTTAGCACCGTATCTGTCACACTGTAAAAGGCCAGTGTTAGTTAGCTCTACTGATTTGTAATTTAAAAAATTAGTAAAATTAGTGATATAAATCCTCTTATGTTATCTTCTTATCCAGAATAACCTACGACATCTTCAGTGGACTCTCTATAATTTTCCAGCTCTTGTTCTTTTCTCTGTTAGCATTCTCTACCTATAATGCCCCTCACTACTGGCTACCTGTCCCTGTGTCCATCTCTCACTCAGAAGCTTGCTCCCCACTTCCTGGCTTGATGTCCGCCCTTTCTTCCTGACACATCTCATATTCTGTACAGTATGTGAAACTGTGTATATTCTCCTTCTCTGACTAGACTGTAAATATGTTCATTCTAAGAGTGTTTGTGTGTTTCCGTTTCGGCGTTTTCCATTGCTCTAACATGTTAGCACTCGGTCTGGACTTGGTACTCAGTGGTTTATTTGCTGAACTAGTTCAGGGAGGGGTGATCAAACCCTCAGTGTTTGCTAAAACAGTTCAGTGAACAGAGTTACCCTGGCTGCCAGGCCAGAGTTATTTTGCCATTTTTACCTCCCACTCGTTGTTCTAAAACAAAAGCAACCTAAAACTGCAGATTCCCCAAAGGTCAAAAATGAATGTAACAGTATAAAGGACAATGAGGTTACACTGATTACTTGTGATTAACTTTCTGTCTACTGAGAGACAAGTGTAAAGACTCTGCTTTTTTCAGAGCAGTGGTGCCTTTGTTCTGTTCTGAATTCAGAGGGAAAAAAAAAAGGGGAGTTATTGATGAAGCAAAAGGTCTTGACTTTTCATGTCCACTGGGAGACAAAAAGGTTTTATAGAGATGAAGAAACGGAATATCTGCTGTCTGATGCGTGTTCTGTCTCTGATCCTGTCTAGCTATGTGACCTTCAACATGTCTCCTCCCCTGTCTGAACTTTGATGTCCCCAGATGTAGCATGAAGGGGCTAAAATGAAGTATTGTCAGTTCAGTACCTTTCTCTCCATGTCACACTTGCCTGGAATTCCAGGCTGGGATTGAGGAGTAAAATTCCTTCCGATGACATATGGCCCAATCTTCAGCTCTTAATTGGCCCACTGTCGTGATCACAAGTACCTGATGATTCACAGGTTTTTGAGTACATGAATTGCATAAAGCTGTGCAATGATGGTGAAAATTGAGCCCTAACTATTCTGTCAGATGTCTATGTATTGTAACCTCTTCAGCATCTCATCAGTGTGTAAAAGGATGTGTGAAATATGCATCCAGTGAGAAAGACTTAGAACATTACGAGGGCTTCCTACACTTGGATTTTTATGAGTTAAGGATGATGAGATACGAGCTTCAGTAAGTTGAAGTCTGGAGCTGGAGTATGTAGTACTGTGTCTGGCAAGTAAAACCAGTGAGGATATATTGTTTTTATTCTCATTTTGCTATGTTCACAAAATCCACCATTTCACTTAAAGAGGAAAACAAAGCTTCCTATGAGCTCCTTTCCCAAGTCATTCTGATTCTTCACTGATTATATTTAGATTTGTGCATATTTGATTCTTCTTTTACCACAAAAGGAAATAAAAGGAAATATTTTTACTCAGACAGAGTTCCTAATAACCTTGCTTCAGAAAATGTGAATGTAATAACACTGTTCCCAAAACCACTCTCCCCTCTTAACGTCCCCTGCCCACACAGCAGCATCCTGACCAGTCACTTCCAGCATCTGGAACCCTTCTACCTGCTAGGACGGACTGGGGATGTGGCCACCATCTGATAAAAGAAAGCTCCAGGTCCCACTCTGGTAACTGGGACATACAGAGTTTCCTTCTCCTTCAGAAGCTCTGTGAGTGCTGGTGGCATCTCTACATGCTAATTTCATTAGTCAGAGGACAATGTTTGTATTTACTTTTTAGCATGACTTGAATGAAGTGAATGCATTGAGAGCATCCTAGTCAAAGGCTGACCCCGAGTAAGAGCAGGCGTCTTCCTTCCTGTAGATCCCAGGGTCTGTTTCTTCAGCTGGTTTGTCTCTGCACTGAGCTGCCACTACGTGTTCTTCCTCTGCTCTGATCAGGAAGGAAAAGTGGCCTCCAGCTATCCCTCAGGTTCCCATCTCTTCATTGAGGCCACAGACAGCTAACCAATTCGGTAGCACTATTGAGATCAGATTTTCTCTGTATTTCTTAGATTCCTGTTGTTTAGCCCCCTCACGTTGTAATCTAGATTCTAGAAGACCTGGTTTCTGTCTTAACTCTTCCGCTAACCAATCCTTTTACCCAGGCCAGCCATTTTTTCTACATATTTATTTTTAATTAATTTTATTGAAGGAACATGGCATCATAACATGATACGGGTTTCAGGAATGCGTCATTTTCAATCAACTTCTGTACACAATCCATTAATTTCATCACTACCGTTCCAGTCCTTCTTTCTCCAAAGAATTGAATAAAGGAGTCTACCCAATTTGCCCCCTCTTATAAATACAAATTTGATTTTATTGACAATAATTCTACTGTTTTCAATGTATTTAGATGTCAGCCCTATCCCTTGAGTTTCCCTAAAGCTGAAGATTATCTTCAGGTCAATTAATTTATGCTGTAGTTTATTGGATATTGAAATGTTAACAGCTCTCCCTTTCCTGTGTTTCCTCCTTTTCCTGACATTTGAAGTTCATAGGTCTCATCTTTACCCTCAGGTGGTAACCAGGTGGCATTCATCCCTCATTGTGGCTGAATTGGAGGTCCTTCAAGGGCTAGTCTAGTCTTTCTTCTTGATCATCATAAAATGTTTTCACCTAATATCTTAGAGTTTACCATGTCTCTTCTTGTATCCCTTAGTACTGAAGTCTCACATGAACACCTGGACTGAAGATGGGGATTCTTATCTGCATTGTAGAGACGAGGGCTCAGGCTGAGAGATGACGTGTTTACTCGGGAGTCATAGAGTAAGTGCTGCATTAGTGCTCACATGAGGTTCCATGCAGCACCCTTCTCCAGACCAATGTCCTGGCCTTTGTTCTCAATGAAAATGTGACTCCAAGCCTGAAAAGGATGTCTGTGTGCTCTTGAGTCCCCAAGATAATCTCTCTTTCTTTGAATGAAATGGAAATAAAACTTTCAAACATTTTCTTAAACCTGTAGAATATACCTTTCCCTCCCTTTAATACACCTAATGTTGTTAAGCTCACAGGGCGTTTTGCTCCAATGTAGAGTCATTGTTACCTCACTTGGCTTATGCAGAGCCTGGTATCACATGTTTCTTCACTGTGGCAAGAGGGTCACTCACCACCTGGTTATACAACGTCTTAGTTATTGTCTCGAGAAGCAGTCACTGTAGAAGAAAGCGCTCTGGTTGTAGTAAAGCATCCTTGATTCTTCTCTTCTCTCTTTAGTAGAATGTCATCTCATACTCATCCACTAGCTTCTCGGTTCCCTACCCCATCGGTATTCAAACAGAAGGGAACAGCGTGTTTTAGAAAGAACACTGGACTCAATGTCAGAGGAGCCAACTCCAAAACCCCTCATCTACTAATTATTGCATATTTGGCAAATCACATTACTTCTCATTTGCTCCTCTAAGGCATTGAACTGGCTCGCTGCTGAGGTTCTTGTCAACTCTTGATGTTTGGTAAATTATCTAACATTTTGCTCCTCTTTCAGCTGTGTTGGAATACTGGTCATTTTCCCCCCATTTTCCCAGGAGACGCATGTGTGCAAGTTAGGATGGTTTTCCTTTTCCACAGCTGCTGGCTTGCAAGTTAGAATAAAGTTTAATAGAAGTTGGGAGGAGGGAAGACACCCAGAAGAGCACACTCCATGAATCAAAATAGAGCTGCCTGAAAGTGCAAGTCCTAATAGAGAGCAGGGAATCTCTCATGCTTGAGGGTGAGAAGTTAAAGATAAGGCTCCTATAAAGGACAAGTTGGCCTGAGTTTGGAGGAATGACACAGTGTGTCTGTGTATAGACAGCATCCTAGACACACACACACACACACACACACACAAAGGCACTTTTCCTGGTCTCCCAACGATTTCTCTTTTTATTGAGCAAGCAGAATAAACTACCGAGTTTCAGTACATTTGTACATGTGAGAAGGAACCCCTTTATTTATTTATTCTCGTTCATTAATTTCACGAAAGCAATATAGTGTGATAACATACAGGTGGAAGGTGTGTATTCTTGTAAATCAACCTCTGTAACACATGAAATTCACCACCACCATTCCAGTCCTTCCATCACGGGTGAAGGAGCTTCTTTAAGATAATGGGGTCAATCAAATGCAGCAGCCATTTTAATCCAGGTGAGTGTCATTGGAGGTTGGACCATTGTATCCCTCCTGTGGGCTGTGACTTCCTGCAGGACAGGATAGTTGAGACACACTTTCTTGAATTCCCAGCACCAAGCAGAGTTTGGCCATACCTGGTATTCCGAAGGAATTGCCACCTGCTTGCATGCTTAGGAAGGAAGGTCATTTTTCTTAAATATGGTAACTAGGAGAAGTGTTTTAATGAGCCACCAATAGCAAAATAAAAGAATTGACAGCCTGGATCTGTGCTCTGCCTGACCTGACAATTAAAAGAACTTATTACTGTGTCAGCTGCCAGATGGATATTCTCCTGGAAATGTGAAGGCGCAGCGCTTCTGAGCGCGATCCCAGCGCAGCCTTCCTCCGCTCAGAGAAGCCGTTTTATTTGAACTAAACCCACTCATTTCAAGTGTGTTTAATGACAGCGCTATGTGACAGATAAAATAAAATCCTATGGCCTCATTTCATGTTTGTTTTCATTTCAGACCTTGGAGAAAGGAGATAAAAAGAAGAAACGGGTGTGGCTTAAGCAGAGGAGCTTAAGACACATCATCTGTTATCACAAACCTGTCAGTTCCACTCCAGAGAAATTCAGGAGGTCAGAGAACACAAACAATAGGAGGAGGAGTTGGGATGCAGAGAGGCCTTTCAGCTTTGTGTTCATTATCTCTATGTGCCTTCACCTTCAGCTGGTGTGTTTGTCAGGCCAGAAACTATACGGAATGAGTGAATCCGGTTCTCATTTTGAAAGCAGTGGAGTTGGATCTCTTCTTGCTTACTTCTGTTAGTTGTTTGTTTGTTTGTTTGTTTAAGGAAAGGTGCAGGTGGAAATGAAAGTGAGTAGGCCAGCAGGCAGGAAGACAGAGGAGGAAGAAGCCTTTTATTTCTTGTACTTAGTTCTTGTTCATCTTGGATGTCCCACCTGCCCCCCATCTCTGGCCCAGGATGCAAACCTGGGTCCTTGGAAAGTATGCAGACTTTGCCAGCCTAAGGCTGTGGTATAAACTGTTACTCCATTAGGGTACCCCAGTTCTCTTAATTCTGAATGCCATGATCCCTCTGCTGTTCTGTGCTGACCAACTAGTCAAACGTGTCTGCACCATATTAAAGCCTGTTGTAAGTCTCCTGTCCCTCAGCTTTATTGAAACATTTATATTCATGGAGTATGTGAATAGATTCTCATCAAACAGCTTCCAACAATCAGAAGTATATAGAATAGAACTTAAAAAACCTTTTCTCTCTACCCACTTTATTGGTTTGTCCTCTACCATTAACTGTGTAACTCCATTCATCTTTCATAAAGCTATCAGTTGTCAGTTATATTTCTTTCCAAACTTTTCTAAGTCATGTGTGTGTGTGCGAGACATTTGTTTTTAACATAGATGGCATGACCATGTTATCTTTTATATCTAATATGCCTTTTCCTTCTAGATCTTTCCATAATCATAATTAGGAATTTGCCATATTGCTTTTAACACCTGTTCAGTCCTCTGCATGAGCATACCACCATGTGACTTCTTCTACATAATGGGCATTTAGGGAGAACTGCAGCTTTTTATTATGGTAAATAATGTTAATATGAGCTTTCTTACATGTGTATCTGTGTGTGAATGCAGATTTAAGTATACATGGAATTACTTGATTTTTTGAGGCTTGTCAAAGTCAATTTCAACCAACCACTATCCCAAATATTAGAATCCTCCCATTAGCTCATATTATCTATCTGAGCTCCACTTAGGAACTCAGAGGTGTTTTGCTCAGACCAATCCAGACACTTCTATGAACAGACACTGTGTCCAGGAGAGCACATTTTGGGGCGTTTATTTTCCACAAATCTGGATATGGGCTCTTCGCATGAAAGAAGAGTAGGGTGTGCTTGCGACCGTTTTGATTTCTTAAAATAGCCACATTGTAACTTGGAGAGATATGGTACAATGAAATAAAAATATCGATCATACTGAACACACAAATGATGCAATGCACTAAATGCCTTTTGTTTATTCTTTGTTGAGAAATAAGTGTTTTCCATATTCAAGTTCCAAAACATGATTAAACTCGCTGCACTCATTCTATGACGTGAAAGTGCAGAGAATCACTTCTGTCTCCCAAGCCCTCCTGTCTCTTTCCACATTTTCTAGCTGCTTTGTATTGGCGGGAACTCACAAGACTAAATGTGGGTCCAGAAGAGAGCAGGGGAAATCTCAGTGACTCGTATAGTATTACAGATTGCAGGAGACCATCCCATAGATATTTCCCAAATTACAGATAATGGGTTGTAGGCACAGACACAGAATAAACTTTCTCCCCCACACCGTCATCCTTCTGTTTTCTTTTTCATTCTGTTAAAAGGCTTAGTTATTTTAAAACCATAATGTACTGCTTTGGGTCAGAATTATGTTTGTCTAAGTTCTTTTAAAAATCAGCTCTGTTGTATTTAGGTCTTTTCAGGTTACAGGAAGTCAAGATGTGTTTAAAATGACCTCAGATGACTGTAGATGGTTTTTATGGACTTTAGATGGAATTATGGTGAGGCCACAATGACAGTGAAAGTCCAAAACACCATCTCAGCAGCCAGACAACCTCCTGGAAATGCAGGCTATCATGGAGTTGGAGAGGAGCTTGTTTTACCATCCCCTCAAAGTCAGCACCCAGGGTGTCCTAATCCATTGAATCCATCAGTTCTTCCTTCTGTTTCTGCTCGCTGCTCCTGTGGGTGATTCACATTAGTCTATTCTGCCCACCCCTGTGCCCACTTTATAATGTCCTCTACTGCCTCAGGGCCTTTTTTGCTCTGTTCTATTTCTGCTGTCAGTTGGTTTTTCTCTGAACCCCTTGCCCTCAAATGTTCTAAGCAATCATATCCATTATTTTAACTGGTTCCTCTCCAGGACACATTGGGCAGGAATTCTTCTTCCAACTCATCACATGGGTCTGGTTTTGGTTTAATCTCTGGTTCAAGTAGTTGTGGCCAGGATTTGGAATTACCTGTTACAAAACTGTGGTAACTTCTTTATTAAAGATAAACAAACAACTTTGGAGGTCCTTTCCTTAAAGAGCTGTGGATGTGGTAGAGAATCCACATCTTTTGCACATCTTGGTGACAGAGGGATTTTAATACAGGCAATGGAAGGTGTTCAAGATGGCATTCAAACCCACAGGCTCAAGAAACACTCAGAAGACTTAGATTCTGGCTCTGATGTTACTCTAGCTAGTAGTGGGGATTTCTTTGAGTTTAAGTCTCATCTCTAGGCTTCATTTTTTTCCCATATTTTAAAGATATTTGCTGTAAAAAAAAAAATAAAAGGGTAGCTTAAGAGAAGAGGAGGACTATAATTAAGTTCCTAGCATCCACTTCCCACCACCACCACCCCCTACTCCCCCAAATGCTTGAAATGAAGGCACTGGTGGAATGGGAGTTATAGAAGCTATTAAATGTGGAGACAGGAGTGAATAAAGAAACAGCATTTTGGAGGAAGCTGGAGGTACTGGAATCAGAAACATGACTGGAAAGATTTGCTTAGCACAGAGATTGGGTATTTCTTCTTCCTTTCTTGGAGAGAGGACGGTGGAGGAGGGGCAGGAAGGGGGAGAGAGAAGGAGAAGAAGAGTGGAGAGAGAGAGAGAGAGAGAGAGAGAGAGAGAGAGAGAGAGAGAGAGAGAGAGAGAGAATAGTTTATTTGAAATAGTTTAATGAAGAAAGAGTAATAAAAGAGTAGATAAAATTTTGCTACATAGCCTCATCTCAGAGGTCATGAGGGAAGTTTTGTGTGGAGAAGAGCATGTGGAAGTGTGTAAAGCCAAGGAAAGGTAGCTATTTAGAAGGAAACTTTGGAATATGCAATGCACATGAATGAATGAATCCATGGAAAGTTGTTGTGTAGCACTGAGACCTACTTGAAATCGATCATCATGTCTGCACTGTTACTTGACTTTTCTCCATAATCTATATAACCTCACAGTTACCAAAAAAAAATAATAATAAAGATATTGAAAACAAGAGTGACTAGGTTGTGGGGATAAACAAATGAGGCGTAGCTAGCGGAGCCTTGGTGGTTATGACTTCAGGGAACAGTTAGTGGTGCTGCTGTGTACCCATGTGCAATGCCATTGAGAAGTAGAGGATTCGGGCAGATGAAGACCAGACGTCAGCTTTACGATTCATAAGAGCATCTTGGACGACTGGTGTTAGCTTTAGGTCAAAGGAAATGACTACACTTTTACCTGTGAGTAGACAGATAAGCCCTTTGGTCATGGTCAGCTCTGGTCAAATGCAGACTTCTCCTGAGGTGGGGCTGCCCCCACCCCACCACAAACTAGTCAGAGTCTGAAAAAGCAGAGGAAAGCAAGATGTACCAGACAGTAGACTCTGAGGTGAACTCCTCAAGAACCTGAAAAACAAAGCCGTCCTGCCTGTTTCTTCAAGTCATGCATCACTCGAAGCCCTGCTCCTCCTCAGGAGAAGAGGGAGGGAGGGAGGCATAGTCTTGTCAGGGATGTATTTCCATGGTGGGCCCCTCCACATGGAAAACGCAGGGAGTTGGGGAATGGACTTGCCCCACTTCTTTTAATGGCGGCAATATTCAAGGAGTCTAGCGGACTTCCTGGTGTCAACCAATAGTTTCGGTCCTAGGAAAGGGTGGAGAGATTTGATAGCTTATAAAGGCATAAAGAGTTTTCAGAATGGCTATGGCAAATATGATTTAATGGGGAATATATTCTGGAGGGAGTGGTATTTGAGTGAGATGAGGTCTGGCTCAGTGTTGGGCTCGCTGGGTGGGGTAGGAAAGGAGAGAACTAAAAAGTCACGGCGAACCTATTCCAAGGAGATGGGGCTTCTCCCCAGATGCTTGCGAGTTAGCAAATTTTGAACTTAGAGATCCGCATCTCTCATTTTCCCACCCACCTCAGTCTTGGATGCTCCAGCTTAATTTTCACTGTGGTTTGAAAATCAGTTGATTGCTCTGTTGGAGAGCGCTCTTGCCAGTTTCCTGTTAGCTGCATAGTAGAATGGCCCCATCATTATTCCTAACGTTCAAAATTATACAAAATCTTCGGTGGGCTTATCTCCAGTGACAATATCACATCCCAGCCTCACTGCCTTATTTGCAGTAGGATATGCCTACTATGACAGACAGATTCTCAAGTGAATGTATAAAAGAATAATTTTGGCTGATCACAGATTAGGAAGAATGCTGAGGCTTCTGGTGTGTGATCTTGGTGAAATTAGCTAGCATCTAATGTAGGTATCATCCCGTAAGAGCACGACTGATCAAGGAAACCATTACCATTCCTAAAGGTTTGTATTTAAAGTAATGTGTACGCCTTTCCCCTCAATTTCACTAGCAAGTGACTCTATGTTCCCATCTTGTTGACTCTAAGTTGTACAGGAGCAACTTTTTGCATTTGTCTTTTTTACAGGTGAATAAATTAAAGCCTAAAAGTATTTAGCTGAAACTTATAATGCATTATGAAATGCATTAGAAAATTCATAGCATTAGATAATGACTCCTTCCTTCTTCCAGCATGTCAAATTCTGGGTTTCTCATAAATAGAACATGCTCCCTCATACACAAACAATTTTATGAATATAAGACCAATGAGATCCTGTCCATGTAAACACATCCCTTCAAAGTAGCAATAGTCCTTAGCAGGGATGAATCAGAACACTCTC
>RJWH01002557.1:84262-222322 GCA_004363575.1 Solenodon paradoxus | reverse complement strand
GAGAGAGAGAGAGAGAGAGAGAGAATGAGAACGAATGAGAGAGAGAGAATATGTCTATTGGCATTTCCAGGCTCTCTGTCGAGAAGTCAGGGCCTAACCACACACTCCGCAAAAGAACATTCTGAAGAGTTACAGGAAATAATTGATCAAGAGATTGCCCTGTGCAGGGCACATTGGAATTTAGTTAATGTGTAGCCTGAAGCAGAAAGTGCCTAGCTGCTTTCAAGGCTCTTTGAAAATGTGAACAAGTATTTGGTGAGAACTTTAGAACTCAGTTAAGCTGTCTTTGATTCCAAAGATATCCCTAGGGCCAGTGAATAAATTACAGATGCTTTTTTTTTTTTAATTTTTACTTAATGCCTATATTAAATAATTGATTTTTTTATGAAGCAACGTGACTAAATAGGTTAATCAACTTATTGCTGGATCTGCTTAATTTCCCCCACCTTTTTTGGTCATACCTTGTTTAAAGAGCTAATAACAGGAGCTTTGTTATTCTTGTATAAATTAAACACTTTTGACCTATTGAAGCAATGCTGCACCTAGAAGCTGCTATTTGGTTGTAGGTTGGCTCCTCTTTCTCCTCTATACTCTCTTGACTAGACTGCATCCTGTAAAAAGGGTCTTTTTCTCTGTATTTAATATCTGGCACGTAGGGCCTCTCTTTAGGGGTATATCGGCTGGATTCACAAAGATGTAATTTGGGGCTTGAACTCAGTGACTTAATAAGTGGTACCTTTGTACCCTTATAGAATTCTATTGAATAGCTTTCTCTCTACTCTTAGGCAAGGCAAGTTCAGTCTCTACATCTGTATACTTTGTCCTTGCTTCATCTGAAAATTGCGTAGAACTACATGTTGTAATTAGAGGTATTTTAACCCATGCGTTTTACTCTCAATCTGTCTTGTCAGTAGTCCTTAACCCGCCTTCTTATTTTTAAAATATTTAACATTTAAAGGTCTCCTGGGGCCTGAAGGAACCTTGAGAGTCATCTAATCTGGATTCTGTCCTCTTTGATTTACATGGGCAGGTGGTCAGAATTTGAAATTTCTCTACTTTGAAAACACAGAGGATTAAGAGGCAAGTTTCAGAGACAGTGGGTTTGAGGTGTGGTTACTGTTTCCTTTTGGTTTTAGCACTGACACCCACCGTGTTTGCACATATGGAATGAGTGCAGTGTCCTTTTGTTTTCCTTACTGAATATCCTAGAACATTTCTAAAAGAAGGGTGAATGAAAGCTCAATGTCTCTTGTTTTAATAACTTAGCTCTATTCCTCTAATAGTTATAGACACCCATACCAAGACACAGCTTTCCTTAAGGAATTTGAAATTGATTAGCATCTCTGATGAGCCTTCAAGCTTTGTGGTAATGTTGGTATCATTTTCTCCTCCTGTTTTTGGTTAAAAGAGAGAAAGTAGGTCAGGTCTTTGCCAATTTCAGCTTTTCCACATTTTAAATTACACAGGTCTGAATTTCCTCAACTTTGTTTCTTTACCAAAAAAAGTAAAGGAACACCTCTTACCTTCTCTTAAGATTAAGGCTCTCCCCAGTCAAGTTTTCAATAAATCAGTTACACTGATACGCTTGCTGTGTGACAGACTGCAACGGAACCTCATTATTCATACATGTCTGTGTGATGTTACTGAATCAATTTGTGCTGTATCCATTTTGCACTCATGGATAGTTCACGGTCCCTTATGAGCAGAAATAGTCAGCAGGCAATAATAGAAGACATGGAGCACAAATGGATGGGGCCCATAATCCTTTGCTCTGTGGAGCTTGGTCTGTTTAAAAAATTCATTTTTAGTGTCTGCCCCCCACCCAATACTGGTCTCATTAATATGAGGATGGCATCAGCAAAATCAAAAAGCAGATACTTTCCAAACTGTTACAAATCCCTCTGCTTTTATTCTAATAGAGATTGATAAATGGGGGCCAAGAAAGGTCCTTGTCCCTTCTGATGAGGACTGTGTGTGATTCCTTACTGGCTCCCACAGTGGTCTGTGCAGCACAGTAGCGTTGTCCTGAGTCCAAAGACAGCAGCACACAGTAGCCACAACTGCAAACAAAGAGATTACCTTTTTCAGTGGCTAAACAGTTCCTAAGGACTAACATTTGAACTGTGCAAAGCAGAGCAGGAAAAGGAATATGGAGTGCCCAGGGCACCACCTGTGGCCACAGACAGCCACCTGGCTGTCAGGCTCTGGTATCTGGCAAACTTCAGCCATTAAAGTTGACCTCACTGAAGCACCCTGCAGGGCTCATTTCAGCAGTGTCTCCTCCAGGAGATACCAGGCGCCTTCCCACTGAGGAAGGTATAACTCACCATCACACTGGAAACTCAGACATTTCTTCTGCCTGTGCTGTGGTTGGACAACTCACGTCGGAACATGCTGCTCCTATCAGTACATTGAGGATTTTCCCGAGAAGGAAATTCTCTTCTACCCCACAGGGTCTTCAACTCTTGCACTCACAGAAGTTCAAGAGATAATTTTTGCAACACGGGGGAACTCAGGAATGCACTGTAGTCTGAACTGTCATTAATAAATCTGGTGATCTCACCAAGGGACTTCCACATCTCTGGGTGTTAGTTACTCATATGCAAAACGTGGACATAATGATCCCCAAGGCCCTCTTCATTTTATCTTTTCATTTGTCTGTAGTTCTAGACTTTTGTTGCTTTGATATATGTATTTAAATAGTTCATTTTTACATTAAGTATATTTATTTTATTTGACATTTTTATTTTAATTTTAGGTTAATAATTGAAGTCCTACAATAAAACACTCTTAATGAAAAGTAAAATCAATTTTAAAAAAGAATTGGTCCCTAGGTCAAATAACTGTCAGATGAGCATTTACCCAAAGTATATTATATTTCAATGTCAAGGTAAAAATCAAGACTTATGCCCTGAGGGACTTTATAGAGAATTAAACTTAAAACAAAGATCTAGAGTGCATTTTTTTTTTTTTTTAAAAAAAAAAGGAAAGGTGCAGGCAAGTAGGCAGGCAAGGCAGGGAGAAGAGGAAGAAGCAACTTCATTTTATATTTAGTTGTTCACACTGGTTGCTTCTCACACACACCCATGCTACACCCCACCTCCACCCCCACCCCAGGTGGGGCTCGAACCCAGAGGTATGTGACTTGCTCCTTTGGAGGCAGGTGACCTAACTGCTATTCCACCAGGGTGCACCAATTTAGAATGCAGTTTTGAAATAGTAGCAATATTCTGAAATTTCCAAAGAAACTTTGACACTATTCTGATGGGTGACGGGTGACTAAAGTTCCTATTGTACATAATAGAAAGGCACTATTAAAAAAAATAAACAAGCTTCCTTAAGAAGCTCACTCTTCCATAAGGGACTTGGTGCGTTTAACAAATGTTTTCAGTGGGGGTGTGAAGTATGAGTTCAGTACTTAGTTTCTCTTATAACTTCAGCAAATAATTTATGATCCTGACCTACATTCAGGTTTTCCTCTTTTTTGCATCACAAAATCACTATTAAAATGTATTTTTTTTTTTTTATAACTACAGCTCATTGTCTCATTGCTTCCAAAAAGAGTGGGACCGTGCATTCTGTTTCTCTATGCCCCTGTGCTTCATGGTTCTCTCCACCTAGATTCCTATTCAGGAGAAAGAAGGAAATTTTGAACCTGAATCCACTAATACTAGTGCAGTGACCTTGGGCACATTCTAGAATCTCTGTCTCATTTTCTTTATCTACAAAATGACAATAACAGCACCTGCTTTTTACAATTGTTCTCAAGAGTAAGCGAATTAATATACGTGAAGTGAATGGTTGCTGCTAATGAGTGAGGTGATTCAATGGGTCACTGCTTTTCTTTTTTTAAATTAATAGATTTTACACTTTAGAGCAATTAATTGTTGAGATTTTTTAAGCTAAATAGATAACTATCTTGAAAGATAATTTCTCTCTATTAGCCATTTTCTATCACTCTATGGAGTCAGTATTAAGTGGTGAATGAACTTTCTTTGGGAGAAGATAACTCTAGACTTTAACAAATTAGTGATAAAAGTTAAAGCAGAAAAAGTCATGAGAGTTGTGTTTAATCTTTAAACTGCATTTGGAATTTAGAATTTACACACCTGAAATCTGTGTTTAAAAGAAGGTGGGGTGGTTCAAGTGGAATTGATCAGATCAATGAGGCTGCATTGCAGGTTGACTGGAGGGCCTGCAAGCCTGTGGGCCCAGCTGAGCCTGGACAAAGAGGAGAGAGATGCAGAGTTTGCTAGAAAACCTGCCAAGTGGGGACTATCATTGGGAAAATCACAGTGCATGTAAGGGCAGTCTTGTACAAGGACAGAGCCATGGACAAAGAGTCTGAATTAAGAGTCAGGGTCATGCAGAGTCTTAGGAAGCTCTCTGAGCAGCATTTGTCCTTCTAGGAAATGGATTTTATTTTTGTTAATACCAATATTTATATTTATTTTGTTCATACTGCTATATTCATTTTACCATACTGAAATTGCAGCTCAGTCCGCATTTCACACCACACCCACCGACCAGCCTTCTAGTGGCCTTTGCCACCAACTTTCCCCTCCCCCTCTCCCTCCCTGTAACCTTAGACCTGTGTCCCGTTAATTTTGTTGGAATTTGTCATTTCATTATATTCTGCATATGAGTGAAGCGATCCTGTATTTCTTTTTCTTTCTGACTTATTTAACACAATCCCCTCCAGTTCCATTCAGATTGTTGAAAAGGTACGATTTCAACTTTTAAATAGCTGCATAGAATTCTATTGAGTATATATAACACAGCTTCTTTATCCAGTCATCTGTTGATGGGCATTTGTTTCCATGTCTTGGCTATGGATTTTAAAGCCTCAAAGAAAGTTCATGTCAAGCCATCTTGAGTCAGGGAAAGCCAAACAGCCAGGGAGCCCTCTTAGACGGGAGGTGAGCAACAGGGGAAGAAAGCTCTTGCCGCCAGCCCCCACTGATGCCACAGCAAGCAGATTGATTTACTGGGACAAGCCCGGTTCATGCAGCTAACATAGATAAATACCCCCACCACTACAGCATCACTTGGTTTCGGAGCGTCTCTTCTTAAATTGGAATGCTTTTCAGCTCTCTAGAGGCTTAGCAAGATCTGAATAGATTTTGCTTCTGTTTGCTGGCTGCTACACATGCCACTTTTTACACCTTTACCTAGATGGAAAGCACTCTAACCCACGGCTCAGCATGTTTGAACAAGCCTGCTTGGATGGATGACAGTGCAGGAACAGCTGGCTGCTTCCGAGCTGATTTGCACTGCCCTGACGTACCTCAACAATCATTTTTTGCCTTTTTTTTTCCTTTGAAACTTCTGTCTTTCAGCAAGTTTCAGCATGTTTGGAAAGTGATGTGTGGGAAATGGCCAGAGCTCAGGCATAGACAACCACGCCACACCCTGGTGAGCTTAGGTGACATGAACTTCAGGTTGATGTGTATGGACACCTGCTTGTAGCAGCAGAACTTCACACCCTGCCCAGAGCGCTTCATTATCCTCTCAGGTAGAAAGAATATGAACCTGTAGCCACACTAGGCTCCCAGCGCTTTCTTTTCAATTAAGGGTTCTAAGTTAATGAGACAGTTAATACCTCCATTTGTACTACATCCATCAAAGCGAAACTGTTAAACAAAAAGAAGCATTTTTCAGTCTGTGGATGACTTATCTCTATAGGTAAGATTCAAAAATCAGAGTTTTGGCTGCACTACATCAGACAGTAGTGCATTAAACTTGTCCTGAATGTCTGCTAATGCTAACTGGACCAAAGTGTTAGTTTTCCAGATCATTAGGAGGCTCGTGACAAAGAAGAATTCAGTCTGAGTAAAGTGGAGAGAGGAGTATCTATTACTAGATTGCGACAATGAGCTTCACAGCAAAGAAGCAGACATTTGGGGATGTCTTAGATTCCATGCCTGTCTGTTGTCATAAGAAGTGGGAATCAGAGAAGTTAAGGAGTTAGGAATTTTCTATCCTAATTGGGTGCAGTATTTTAAATAAATAACTTACTTGATAAAGACTATGCCCATTGTGTGTGTGTGTGTGTGTGTGTGTGTGTGTGTGTGTGTAATATATGATATGTTGGGTCTTGTAGACTTTCACAAAAAAGCTGGTCAGATTGTAGCACCACATATTTATGAGTTCCCAGTGTGGCTGTTTAGTAATTCTTTATCCCACAAAGAATTTAAAAAATGTACCCGCTTAAAGAGGTCAGAGGCTAAAGCACAGAGGTGTTTCATGTGGATTTTTTTCTGTCTCACTAATAGAGTGTTGACATGAGTCTTTTGTGAATTTCTTGGCTAACTAAGTATATTCATGATCTAAGTGAGAGGAGGAGCAGAGACTGCTCAAATTTCAGGATATAAGGTTTTGTTTAATTTCAGTCAATCATTTGTTGACGGCAGATATGCCAGAGGAAGTGCATCCTCTGAATGAGCTCGGAGATCTTTGGGCGTGTGTATATAAATCATCTTGCCTGCCACCACACCACATCCAGCAAACCCCATTGACACTGACAGGGACCAGATGTCTACAGCTACGGCAAAGACATTAGGTTTGACATCAGCTGACTGACAGTTACATTTGGAGACACCAATTGAGGGTTTTAGATTTTGTTGAGTTCATCAGGTAGATGGAAATCAGCATTTAATGTTATCACATGTCTTTAAACACTTAACTGAAGATAAAACCACCTCTGTCCCTGGAACTGAGCTTAAAATAACCTAGTTTTAGCTCTTCAAACCTAATGCTTCTCTCTCTCTCTCTCTCTCTCTCTCTCTCTCTCTCTCTCTCTCTCTCTCTCTCTCTCTCTCTGTCTCTCTCACTCTCTTGTTCTTTTGCACTCTTTGATTTTTTTTTTTGTAACCACAGTGGGAAGCAAAAATTATATTTATAGCATTTTTTTCCTGGAATGTTTTCTGCCTTTTTCCATCCCTACCCTAAATATACTAAACATGATAAATTTATGAGCAAATAAAGATAGAATGCATTTTATATTTTCATACTAACAAAATGACCTTACATTCATTATGAGTACGAAAATTGTTAGTATTTGCATATAACAGAATTTCCCTAAATTCTCACTTTTAAGAACTTAACTTCTAGAAGTTTTCTATTTCTAAATCTCAAAGTTATCTTTAGCATAGAAATAGTTATTGAAGTAGAGTAACATTCTAAGAAAAAGATTCTTTGTACAAATCTAATAAGATATGAAGTCACTTTAATGTGAAATTGAAAGAAGTAGAAGATGACAAAGTGGGGTTTCAGGTGAAGAATTAAACTGGTTTTTAATGTAGCATTTTAGGTAAGTGAATGTTTATTCTTAGCTTTATTTTATAAGTAAAGCTATATTTTATATATTTTCATCATTATTAGGTAAAAATAAGAACTAGCTAAGGAAAAATTTTATCTCAAAACAGTTTCTTATTGAATTTAGCATAGAGTATTTTTTTAAGCTCAAAAGTATGTTACAGAATTTTATGACTTCAATTTTCAGTCTTCAAAATTTTGGTGACAGAATATGGACACATTTTTACTTTTAGAAACTCAAATATCAGCATCTGCTTTAATTTGTGTAAAAGTAATTACAAAGTGGCAGAAGGAAAATACCCTCATTACAAAGGGAATGATTGGCTTCATTCATTTTGGAACCTCTTTCTTTATGTTTGAAGATTAGGGTAATGGTGATCTGCATTCACTCAGCCCTGTATCTGTCACACACACACACTCCCCATACCCCTCACTTGGCATATTTGCCTTCAGGCTGCTGAGAGCTGATTATTCTTCTAATCAAAACCGTCACAACCAGGGGAGACAATTAGCCAGGTTAGTCTCTGCTGATTCCCTGTGTGGCCCTCAGCATCAGATGGCCTTGAGCACTCTCGAATCATATCAACAAGTATTTCAATAATACCTACTACCCTTCACCTGCTGCAGCAGTGTCTATCTTTCATCGCTGGAATAGCTTGAGTTTGTGAGTTCTTGTTATTTTCAGTTGAGACCACAAGGTATTGAAATTTTTAAAAGTGGAAACTTGGCAGACCTCATTCCTAGTGCCATTTTAAAATCACCTAGTCGATAGCTCTAAAAATCATGAAATCAATTACCTATAAATAGGTTTCTGTTTCTGTACTTACGCACTTATGGAACTCAGTTTATATAGAGTTTGATTCCTATGAAAAATGCATATGCGTACAGTGCATAGAGAGTCACATATAATAGGCCCAGAATATTTCAAGCCTTATTTAAATCAGAATGACATAAAACCCTTTTGGCAATGATACGTTTTCATATTTTTCAGATGAAATTAATTTTGTTCAGAATGTGAGATTTTAATTATTATTTTAATCTGGTCATAGTTTGATTTTACCAGATACTAGAAATTGTTTAATCAGAAAAACAACTCAGTAACATATATGTCTAAATAGCCTTCCAGTCTTCTAGTTAACTACTCTGCAGGTTTCAGGACTCAGTCTACTATATAACTAGATTTTAGGGTTTTTCAGTCAAATGTGGATCTT
Source organism: Solenodon paradoxus (assembly GCA_004363575.1). Classification (NCBI taxonomy): domain Eukaryota; kingdom Metazoa; phylum Chordata; class Mammalia; order Eulipotyphla; family Solenodontidae; genus Solenodon; species Solenodon paradoxus. The sequence goes on along the minus strand of RJWH01002557.1, from coordinate 213,794 downwards.
TTTTTAATTTTTTTAAGTTTTATTGAAGAAACATCACATCATTTTATATAGGCTTAAAGTATGCATAATTGCAAATCAACTTCTGTATGTAATACAGTCAGTTCACCAACGGCCCAGTTCCATCCTTTACCATATATTTGATCCCTTTTCAATATCCAGTTTAATAGTATTGTATCACTGTGAAGTATCTTTCAAGTGAAGCCAGAAAATCAAATAGATATTTATTTTAAACCGTATGGGATGTGTTATTTTATATAAGGATACAGCATTTATAGAATTTTTAAAAAGAGCGAGAAATCAGACAAGAAATCAGTTATTTGAAAGTTAAGGTGTTTTGCTGAAATGTTAATTTTATATTTTTTAATCTTTGTATGTATGCATAGCTATATATTCATGATTATCCCATGTGTAGACACTGTTATTTTTATATTTTACTAATGACTTTAACTGGGAAGATCAATTGAAAAATGACATAAGAAATAATAATTTGTTTCATATAAAAAGATTTTTCTTTCATCATCTCTCTGATTATTAAATAAAAATAGACTTGAATTTTAATAAACAAATGTCAGCTTCATAAATCTGAAATATCTTTAGGTTCAGACTTGGGTAATTTATATAATTTCTTTGTGTATTAATTCAAGCTTTTATTTATTCATTAATTCATTAGTCATCATTTATTATTTTAAGTACATCTAAATATGTAAACACATACTGAAAATAATTTCTCTTTCTCCAAAACAGTAAGATAATAGATACCTCCTTGTGTATTTTTAAGTTTTTCATTTTTCTATTTCACAAAATTTAGAATTTGTTAGGTCTGTTTGTGGTTTGTGGAAACAATTTTCATCCTGATTTTTGCAGTTTACAGCTTGAACAGTCTTGCATTTTTTTTTCCTTTACACTTATGCATACACATTTAATACAGACCAACTAATAGTGCTGACTTATCCAGTTGCTCTCTGGATAATTAAACAAGGAATATTATCTCTGCAGGAATAAGTGGGCAAATTACACACATGAAGTAAATGGACCTTTGCAGTTATCACATAGGTCCTACTGTACATGAGATCGAGTTAAATAGAGATTAATGGAGGCTTATTGGTAAATATCAGAAAATAGAGGAATGATGTCATAAACTGTTGCTAGTCCAATAAACTGTGTTTCAGTTTCTCCATCTTGATGAGATCTACAACTTTTATGCCTTAGAACAGTGTGGTCCTCTCTGCATTGTGAAGAAAGCTCTCTGGCTTTCTTGTGCCCAGGGCGTGCAGTTACCCGCCATTGTCTAAAGAAAACAAAAAGCCTCCTGAAACACCTGTGTCCTCTAAGAAACGCGATGACTGATAAATCATTGTGCCTTTTAAAATATGACTCGCGAGTCGTCACGTATAAGCAGTATTCTCATATCCTCCTTGTTTTAGTGATCTCGCCAATACTACATACTTTTAGAATTCTAAACACCCCCAGTGTCTCTTCTGAAGCAGAGTGCAGTTCATGTGAAATAATGAATACTTTGTAGAGGATTTAGTAGATGAACCACACACATTTAGTGCCCCAGTTTTCACCCTTAGCCTTCTAATTGCTCAGTATTTCATGCTTTTATCAATTATGAACAAAATTTAAGGAGCAAAAATTTTTTAAATACACATTTGGGTTACTGAGCACTAATTTCAGGCATTAGGCTTTAATGAATGCTGTATATGAATTATAGCTTTGAATGTGCTTAAAGACATCAGGAGGAGAAATATTTATTCAGCTAAACTGGTTTAGGAAGATGACAAGAGAGGGAGAATAGCAGGAGCTTTTCATTATTCAAGGCCTGTGACTTTTTAAGTCAAGTCACAATTAGGCTGAGAGCACTTCTAGGAAAGAAAGATTCCTCTGTCATCTAGAGAAACCAAGAACTTTGCCTGTGGAATCCTAAACTCAAACATACAGAGGATTTAGGGTGCTCAGGAAACCATTTTGTTTCAGTGAATCAAAGCAAGCAAAAATTTTTTGTATGGCATATCCCATCCCTTCTTCCTATCATCTCTTTCTTCCCCCAATGCTAAAGTTGAGGCATAAAAATATTTCAAGACTTTCTGTCATAGTTCATCCAAATTTATTGCCAAAAATAACAGATCATTTGAACGGACATGATTTGCCTCACCTTTGGGACCAGCAGGTCTGTCTCCCATGGATAACAACAAAACATTTATGTCAGCATATTCTTCATCAGAGAGCCAAAAGGGAGAGTTAGAGAAATAAAAGAAATGACCTCCATCTGCTTCACATATTGTCAACAGTTTTGGAGACGGACAAAATCTTAAATTACCCCCGCACTTAAGGCACCTAATTACCTTCCAAAAGACTTTGGAAGAGAAGAAGTTTTATCTCTCCGGAGAGGGTAATACAGATGGTTTTTTCCTATCGTTTTTAGGAGGAGGGAACAGGTGTAAAACAATTTTGATTAAGTGTATGTTATATATTTATATCCCTGTAATGGGGATGTTGGAACCCAGAGGAAATCCTCAAGGACTGTAGATGTTAAGAGACTCCATGAAACAGTTAAGAAGATACTTGGGGGGAAATTTCTAAATGGTGACCTCACTATGCTGGCCATTTCCTGTTGTGTTCCTTCACTCTCTGCAGGGTTGAGAGCAGGTGTGGGGGAAAATGAGGCTATGATATACTTTAATTGTGACTTTTCTTGTAGTTTTTCATCAGTGGTGACATTTCTACCAGTTGTCAACCCCTGCATGGTCCTAGTTCTGCCACTTTCTGTGTGGAAAAAATAGAATACTTTTCATAATTTTAACCATATTTTTACCCTTCCAATTGTCGATACCAGACACAGGACACTCAGTCATTATGTCCTTCGTGGGCCCCTGGACATTAGACACTGCGTGAACTTTGAATGCTTGGTTAGAGCTGCATCTCACTCAGCTGACGTGAGTGTAAAGAACAGAAATCCAGGAATGAAATTAGGTGTCATCTTACTAAGTCTTCTTTAGTTTCTGAAATAATTCAGTTGCCGAAGATTGACTCACTATTCTCTATGATCCCGGTGCTAAACTGAAATAGCATTGCCGAACCGCAAGGACCTCTAGGGTTTCATTCATTTAAAAAACGAGATACAGAGAAATTAAGAGACTTGCCCAATTCACACCATGTTTAACTCAGAGACAAAATTTAAACCCAGGCCTTTTAACTCTACATTCATCATCCTCTAGACCATTCTGCATTACCTTTTCTTAAGAGCTACAAAACAATGAACAAACGCTGGGGATTATTTTTAACCCCTTTCTGACGTTTCCGTTTCTATGTAGCTTTTCCCTATGTCTTTTTTTTTTTTTTTTTTTTTTTTAAATCCTAATAAATGCCGTACTTCAAGCTCTTCCTGTCTATACAATCCTGAGAAGCCAAAGTGAGTAGTTTGTGTTCTGACTTACTTTGTCACTTACACAAGACAAAGTATCTTGCACAAAGTCAGACCTCTACCAATAGTGGCTGAAAGGACGAATAAGACAATCTTTTTTTCTTGGTCAGGGTCAGGGGAGTAAGGAATCAGCTGAAGCCGGTGATGTCTGAGTGTTTACCTTGTCTATTGCAGTAGTTTCCTTATCTTCCCACTCCACGCTTTTTTCCTACCTAGTCTGTCTTCTCCAGGGCTTAGAGAAACATTTTTAAAATACAAGTCTATTCATGTCCTATACCTTCTTAAAAATCTGGTTCTTCGTTGCCTGTCAAATTCCTTTTCCAAATTCAAGTTTTCTCCTCACTTGGTAGCCTCCTTTTCGCTCTTGACAAAGTTTTTGCTTTCAAACCTCCTGGGATTTGTAGTTGGACATCCCCTTTGCCTGAAATGCTTATTCTTTCCCCTTCTCCTGGAATAGTTCTGTCAGTCATCAAAAATTGACTCCACTCTGAGATCCTCCTGAACTCATTCAAAGTCTGTTTTTATTTCCTATTTCAACATTTGGTACAAATTTCTCAACTTTTATCTTTTTTTTTTTTTGGAGTGATTTATTTGTGCGGCTATCTTTCCCACTAGATGGTCAGTTTCTCCAGAACAGGACTATGTCTTGGTTCATTATTATTTTCTCTACCTTCAGGTATAGTACCAGGGCCACAGCAGGCAATCAATATACTTGTATGAATTAATTAATTAACCAAGAGAGATGACATAAATATGTGAAAAGTCCATCAAATTAAGAAAGGATGGAAGGTCAGTGTGATATCATATTGCTCAAATGAAGTCTAATTTTAAAGTTTAAGTTAAAAAAAGACCTTTTATAGAGAAATGTCATTTATTCTAATGAAATGAGATGACATTTAATCTGGAGAGCTGACCTCCGTGTTATTGGGAAGTCTCAAGTATTTCTCTAGCATTTCACCCTATACCTCTGTCATTCTGTCTGGTTTCCCTTTCCCGAGGCATGTTCTCCCACCCCTGCATACCACTTACTCTTTCTCATCAAAATTTACCCAATGTTCCTACCTAGTGTCTCTCAGCAATCTTAATTCTGTGACGTAACAGGTATTAATGAGTTAGAGAAATGAAAATATGTTAATGTATTAGCTGGCAAGTATAATTTACCTCCCAAACAAAATAACACTTTACATATATTTAAGAATGGAAGTTCACTCTCATGGAGGTATTTTTGTGTAATAATGGCTTTTGTGGCCCAGAAATCACACCACAGTCAGACTACCCATCCTTCCTCCTTGTGTTTATATATCTAGCACGCTTCCAGAAGCTGAGGAAATTGTCTTTGTGCATACATAGGCAATCTCTTGAAGAATCAGCTTATTCTCCTCCCTCATTATACAAACTTCTTTTAGAAATAACTTTTCCTTATGATATAAATAAAAAATTGATATGTTTACACTCTACCTAGTATTGAATATCAAAAATTTTATTTCTAAAGAACTTTGAGCATCACAAGACTTTTTCAAAGTAGTAAAACTTTTTAATGATCAAAAATACCTTTCTAGTCATGCAAATAATACAGTATATATCTTTTTCTTACCTACACTATTTGTCAAGTACTAATCACCTTATATATTCAGTCTCCATTTACTTGTATAATTTATTCATTTAATCTTAACAAGTGTTCTAGGAGTGAGGTGTTGTTATTATTCCAGTGCTACAGATGAGGAAACTGAGGCACAGAGAGGCAAAGTAACTAGTCAAGTAAAGTAGAAGAGCCCAGATTTGAAACTAAGCAGATGGCTCTCTCTCCCTTCCTTTTGACCTCTTCCTGTGCCTTCTGCCACAACCAATAAGATAACGAGCTGTTCCTTCTCAGATGGATGTCCGCAAAGTTTGGGAAATGAAGATAAACTTGAAATATCTTTAATCACCTTTGATATTTTTGATAACTATCAGGCATTAGCAAACTTTACAAGCCATATGTGCTGGAAAAGCCAGGTGCCACACTGAGGATTGGAAATGAAATTTTCTTTCCGCTCTGATTTCCACTTTTTATTAGTGACACCTCCCAAGTGGTTCAGGGGATGCCTATTAGTGTTTCTGGACATCTTGTACAATTTGCAGCCATCCTTAGAGAGGTCTGAGTTGCTGAACTCCACACCTGCCAGGTGTCCCTCTGCCCCTGTCGAACATCCTTGCCTGAACGATTCTAGAATGTTCAACAGGCTGAGAAGTCTCTCCACTCACAGGCTCAAGGACTTGTGATTTCTCTGTTGTCAAATCTGTGGTGCCAGTGATTATCCCAGAAGATGGGACCAGATTCTTACAGGACTTTCACATTTCTTCTTTCTTTGTGGACACAAGTAAATTAGTGAAGAAAAACAAGAAAATAATTATAGACTCTGTCATAGAGCATCTCTGTGCTCTGTACAAAGTGGAATAAACTACTCCTTGAGATTTAACAATCGTCTCCCAAACTGGCAACTTTTGAACTCTTTTGTCCTAGGATTACTTTAGATTTAAATAAGTTATTTTATCATTGAGACTGAAATTAGAATTTTTCACTTGAACCCATAAAACATTTAGACCTGCAGATATTTAAAAAAATGGTAATTTATACATTTGTTAATGTTTTCTTTAGAATGAAGCACTAAATAAAAGCATTATTTGAGACCAGGAGCAAATAATTAGTAAACCCATGTCTGAAAATGGTTCTCCTGAGAATTAGTCCCTTTGCCGGTTCTCACAGTGAAGACTATTTCACTTCTAAGTGTGACTGTCTTACACAAATGGATTTGGAAAAGGAGAGCCATTCCTGCCCTGCATGTAGCAGCTGTGCTTACTGGTTTTATAATCTGTAATCTCAAATTGCGCTTCTATTTTAATTTCAGCATGCCTGAAGCACAGGATTTTTTTCAGATGTTCAGACATGACTATTTAAAATTGAAAAGAGAAATTCAACCATTAAGTATTCTCATCTCCTCTGAGATTTTCTTTCTGATGTGATGAAGTGCAGTACTTTTTCATGTCACCCATAATTTCTACTTAGACTGCCTTGCTTATGCAAACTTTTAAATAGGCTGTAGATGCAAGAGCATATAAAATTCCAAACAAATTTTGTCTGGTTTTGCATTATTGTTAAGTCAGCGAGGATTCTAATAGCGTACAGGGGATGAGACAACGAGAATCCAATCAATAGACTCAAAAGGCAAATGAACTTGCATAAATTAGCACTCTAATAGGAAAAGATAAATGCCTGTTCTCTTTCATCTTTCAGGCAATGCACATCATTGAGAGCAGTGTAACAGATATTATTCGGATTTACTTTTACCTTTTATATCAGAGTTGCAAAAACTAGAAAATGCAAGTAAGTTGAGCATAGAGAAAATTGTTCTTAAACCACTAAAATCAGATCAAAGTATCAAATATAGTACGTAGAATTCCTCATGTTATAGCCACATAGGTGGCACTGTCACCCATGTTGCTTAGAGAAACAGGAATACTTGCAGAGATGCCCAGAGAAACATTTGCTCTGAGTTTGTCTTGTCTGGGATCCTGAGATTCAGGCATTTCTAGTGTATCTACGTTTACACCCTATCTGCTAAGGAAATATGTGTGTTTGTCAGAGGTAGATTGTCTGGGCGTCTAGAACCTGGGCATTCACAGATCATCTGCCATTACAGTTGTTTCCTTAACCATCACTAGCTCTACTCAAGGAGTTCTTGGGGAGTGAACATTGTGCTGTTCCCCATTATACTGTTTGTTTGTTTTCTGTGGGGGGCTGGGTAGTGGGTATGAGACTCTTGTGGAAATGTCAGAGGTTAGCAAGTATCTGGTGCTGTAGCTTCTAGCCATTAGACGATTAGTAACACCCAAGAATTTTCTCCACCACTTCTTTCTGTTCCCTCCAACTCGTGGGTTATAACTTACCTACTAGAAAAGAGGTGGACGTGTCAGGGGCTGCTGAGTAGATTTCATAGCCCTTGTTAACAGACAGAAATCTCAGTATGGATTTGTCATCCCCTTTGTCATCCTGTGCCCAACCTGATCACTTGTGTGGCGGGTTGATTGAATACAGGCCAATAAGCAGTGTCCTGGAGATTTCACAAGAGTGTTCTCCAAAGCTCACCTACAGGCAGGGAGAAACTACACCCCAGGGGGAGTTTAGATGTCCTCTTTTTTGATAATAGGGAACACTCCGGTTTGAAGTAGGCATTTTTTAAGATATGTGTAAAATTCACATTGTTAGAGTTTTTTTTTTTTTTTTTTTTTTTTTTTTTTAGCACCTGGAGAAGTTTTGCTCTTTGGGAAATCTTCTATAAATTCAGTCTTAGGGGAAATACCATCTGTATTGTCTGAAGAGAAAGAAGAATTAATTTGTCAGGTTTGTTTTATTCTCAAATCCAGAAAGGCAAAGGAGTGAAAAAATTTTTTTAAGGTTTGCTGAATATCAGCATTTCTTACCTTTTTTTTTCACATATTTTAAAAATAGGTCTCAGCTCTCTTCCATTATGGTTAACTGTAATCAGTACTTTTATGGTTATATTATATAGCTTTGTTTCATTAGGGCAATGAAAATGGTATTGAGCAATGGCAATATAATGCAGGGAAACAGTTTGTAATTCAGTTGGAAATTGCTAATGCAGTAGACAGTGGATAATACAATCAGCTCAACTTTCCTAGGAAAACATGAGCACAATTTCCTCTTAAATCTTCTTACAGGGTAGGGTGTAGGTGTAGGAGGGTGAGAGAACTGCTCTGAATAACACTGGAAAACTGAATGCTCCTGGATGGAGAATTTCTTCATATGTTGAATTTTGAATGACATCTCCAGGTCCTGGAGCTACTATTTAAGACTCAAATTCTCCCAGGAGATTTTTTTTTAAAGAGATTAAATAATTAAGAGTCCTGAAAGGAAACAGCTGGATGAGATGTTGCTTCACTGTTCCTTCTACTAGTCTGTCTCCAGTCTTGATGCAAAAGTAGAATTCTTGTGTAATTATTAGTGAGAATCATGTTCCAAGGAAAAGTAAGCAGCCATCTCTTTACAAGCCGATGTCATGCATGCTGGTGCATTAAGGAAATTATAATTGCTGTAGGTTATGATTAGTAAACATAAGTGGTGTGTAGGACTACACAGGCAAATAACCTGATATTTCCAAGGAGTCATCAGTTGGGATTTTGTCACTCATGACTAGTAACTTGGTTGTGGTTGTTGATGAATCAAAACTGATTATAGAAAGTTTTATGTGAGAAGAGTTCATAGATTGAACCTCAGCCATGAATACTTAGCTGCAAATAGAATGCTGAGAATTCCATTTTTAATTCAGTGAGTGCTTGGATGCTGGATTGCAATTTACCATTAAGAAAAACAGGAGTGATGTATCTAATTTTGATTTGCCCTATAAATTTTTCTAGTCGGTAGAATGAACACAGTTTGGTTTTTTTTCACCAGTGATGTGAATTTTTAAATGTCCTAATTGTCTAACAGAGAATAGCAGTGGTTCATGTTTCCATCTACTTCCAAACTCTGACACCTTTAGACATATTAATTCTAGCTTGAAACCCCCTATCTCAATTTTAAAAATAAACTAAAGTAAATTTAATACTCTACTCACAAGTGCTACTATGCATATGTAGTTTATCCCTTCAGCTTTTATGCCAGAAATTTATATTTAAACTCAAACAAAAAGGCTTTGCCCTACTGCCCAATTTTCAGTTCATTCCCTCTCGTGGGTTTGAGTAGTTTGTAAAGTCTCCTGGGATTCAGAACCCTCAGGTGAAGTGTGTGTCAACTCCAGGCTGTGTCACCATCATGTGGTAAACACAGTGAGGGCACATCTTCACACAGGAGCACAATGAAAAGACATTATCCCATCTTCCTCTCATTCCTTGGAAAGTGGTGCATGCGTCAGGACAGGCTTTACAGCATCAACATGGAAATACTCTTTAATATTAACCTGTAATTGTGCTTTCAGGTTGCCAACTTGGCCAGTGCATAACATACACTGCTTTCTCTAACTCCTGTTCATAAAACCATAGTAACCAACACTTTCGGTCACCAAGACTTTTTTAATTTCAATTTCAAGGGCCTTGGCTACTGTGAGTCTTTTATCCACTCCAGGGTATTTTCAGCCAGAAAATCCAGCAGTGTACCAAAGTGAATTCATTGTTTCCTTTACTTGGTTATTTCCCAAGATGGAGTTGAAAGATAGACCTTATATTTGTAGAATGAAACAAAAATATAAGTTCCTTTTAGAATGAAAAATGGGCTATGATTTTAATTCGGTATTTGGCATGCACATAGTAGGTACCCAGATGTTGAATTAGGGCCTCAATAAATGAAATTGCCCTATGCTGTAAATATATTGATCAATGAGATGGTGATCCATTTTCCCTCCCACTTGGACACATAGTCTGTGCTAAGTCCCAGACTCCTTTTATTGTTCCCATCGGGTCTGTACACACCTTTGTTGGGTTTTGACCCTGCTTCTCCACAGTTTGTAATGCAACAGTAGCTCATATCCTCTCTCTTGAACTTGAACAGTTTGAACAGCAATAAAATATTAATGTGTGTGTGTCGAAGAAACTTTGGGAGCCGGGACTGTAGAACTGAGTGCTGAAGAAAGTCAGTTGTGACCCTGTCCCCTCAAGGCTAATGGTGTTGAGTTGTTACCAGTATGGAGTACCCCTTATCATCCTCTTATTTCATCATCTTTGTGTCTTGGCATTAACCATCCCTCTGCAACCTCACAGTTCCCACAAGTGGCTCATTCAGAGCTTGTAACAGGACCAAAAATTCTGAAAGTTCAAGAGGAAGGTCATGTGCATTTGCTTTGAGCTGTAGTTCTTTTCCAAGGTAGATATTTTGAAAGTAGAGCTTATTAAAATGAAAGGGGAAGGAGAAAAAAACAACCATGTTCTCTGTCATTGAGATAGACAGGCATTTAAGTAGGTAGAGATATTAGAGCACTTGAGAATCCCCTAAAGTGCTGAGATTTATTTCTGAGAAATAAATGGTGAATTGTTTATTTCACTCTCCCCCTTATGTTTCCTTGGGTAGAGCAATTAGTTTCTTATTTTTTATGATTGCATTATTCTTGCATATATCTTTCTGTGGTCCAGGCTATAAAAGTAAATCGAGGATCCAGCTGTATGAATGAATATCCTTTTAATGAGTGTGGGGAGGAAATAATAATACTAAGTAGTGCAAAACCATTTTTATGTGATGAACCGAAGTACCTTTGTTCCTCAGCTCCCCCATCTTAAGCCACAGGCCCCCAGTAAATGTGTACATAAAATGACAGTTTTATGTATTCTGGTGTTAACAAAAGTAACTCGTGGCTTGTTTTGTCCCCAGAATGCACTTAATATGATTTTTGAAAGGTGGTGGCATATTCTGTTTTAATTTCCAGGGTCAAAGAAGGGTAAAATGGAGTATGTGACTTTTCTCTAACACCCTTCATTCTATCTTTGGGAGAAAGCCTTGCTGAAACAGTGAGATAACACAGTTGCTGGGTGATAATACAGTCGTTTTTGTGGTGCCATGAGTTAATTTCAGAGGTGAAACTATCCTTACTTCAGAAAATAATGTGCCTCCTCCCTTCAGACCAGCCATTTGCTCAGAAAAGTATATGAATAATTGAGTGTCTCCCACACTAAGGTGTCAGCCCCAGGCTTAACTCTGCTGTCTTCTTCCATCAAGCCCTTCCTTGCTGGCCACTGTTACCTTGTTGTTTTCCCTTGGTTCTTTGGCTCTCTGATGTCCCTGCAGTGATGTGATTCAATGCCATCCCATCCCCAACTCCATTATTAGTTAAAATTTAAATGGCCTATATTAGCCTGCTCAGGAAAAAAATGTCCAACAGAAGAATGTACTATGACATAATCTCTGTATTAGTTACTAAACTTTCTTTTTCTTTCTTCACCCAGCCCCAGATCTCAAACCCAGATCACTGGGCTTTACGTGATCTGCTCCTTAGCCACAGAGCCCAGTTACTAAGCTTTTAAATGGAACTTCTGTGCTCCCTCGCACAGCCTGCCCAGGTGAACACAGTCCAGTGGCGTTTGCAGGGCCCTTTGGAAGTTCTAGATTAAGGTCAAATGAAGAATTTCAAGTATATGTGTGCCTCCTCATCTTCTAGTGGCCAGCAGAGGGATGACAGCAGAGATGCCTAATCCCCAAGGACATTGAATTGGTTCTATTTTTGTCTGCAGAGATTTTGAGTCACTGGTAACTTTGAGGTGACTGGCCTGTTCCTGAGAAAGTGCCTTTCCTTTCCTGACCCTGGTTTGAGGGAGCAGAGACTGGGAGTCCTTGTGGGAGGGGCACAGTCTGCACTTCCCATGACTTCCTCTAACAAGTGCAAACCCTGGGCACACCCTGGCCTGGCCTACGCCTGACCTGACCCGAAGGGAGTCTCCGAACCTATAGATCCTCTGAATCGCCAAGTCATGGTTGCTGGGACACAGTTCAGAGCAGAACAGTGGTTGGCAGAGGCTGAAAGGGAGCCTCGGATGTTCCTGCCAATGTGATAGGCGGTTGCAGGATTTTGTGAAGCAGTCTGATGAACCCTCTCAAATAGAGGCACCTAATGCTGCTCAGCTGTGTAATTGGGATGGAAACGGGCCAATGAGAGGCAGCAGTTTGTGCTTAACCTTTTGGGAGTCTTGTTCCAGGAGACTGTGGAGAGGTGGGGGGGTGGGAGAAGCAGCATTACAAATAATAAGCTTCTCCGCCTGATTTGTAATGAATTAGTAATAAATGGCCTAGCGCCCTACGAAAGTCTGGCGATTACAGAGCAGCTTTAGCTAAGTGCACGGGACCACATCTTATTTTGATCAGCTGTAGCATAGCAAAGACATGTAATTATCATAATCTAACAATTAGCCTGGCATCACTTTCCAGTGTTTAATTACCCCGATAAATGGTAATTGAATAGAGGACTTAATGACAAGAGAGAAACTTTCATTCTGCCTTAGGTGCTTAAGTTGTCTCCTCTGCTAGGCGTCATTTTCTAGTGTTGCTTGAACAACAGTCCTGATTTTCATTTTCCCTTTTGCAACCGGCCATGATTTTGTTTCCTGATCTTGACCTTTGTCTCTTCTTAGATATTATTTACTTGTCCCAGAATTTGATGCTAAGACCCAGAAGACACAGTTTTCCTACTTTTAAGCATTGCTTGTAACATCCTTCGGCAATAATTTCCCTTCTTTGGACATCAAGTCTCTGCTATGTACAGACACTATGCTAAGTGTTGGGGATACAGAGATGAATAACCACCAGACCTATCTTCACAGAGCTCCCAATATTAAAAAGAAGTCTACATAAAATATTGTAATAATTATGGTAATCTACTTTCTGCACAGCCCCAGTTTTCTTACAAATCTATGCAGTTAGCTTGTATGAAGGCCATACCTCCAAAACTGCACCGACCACATCATTTCTAAAGACTCCAAATCTCTCTTCTTTTATCTTGGCCTTGTTCCTGCTCCCAGGTTTGAGTCTAGCTGCTCACAGGATTCTAACCAACCAAGCAAAAGTAACCACTAAACCAATTTGCATAGAAACAGCAACAATTTCTGCTTTACATCCTAAACTGATACGGAAAATATGTTGTCTTTGGTATTCCCTTAGGAGAAATAGATGCTTCTCCCTGTCCTCTGAAGATCAAACATAACAGAAATCCACCAAACAATTGTGTTTTCTTTTTCTAGTTTGTTGAGTTTTGTTTGTTTAACAATAAATTAATGGAGATTAATTCCCTGTCACATCGGCCTCAGCTATTCCAATTTTTGAAAATTCAGGACCAGATTTCAGAGTGAGACATAATGATTCGACTAAATGATCATCAAACCATAAATATTTATTTTGCTGTTTGCATAACCAATACTTGAGAACATTTGAAGTGGTTGATAGAAAGATACGTCTTACATAGCTCTTTGGTTGTGGTGGTGGTGATTATTATTGCTATTATTATTATTATTAAATTAGAAAATATACAGCAGGAATGAAAGTGAGTAGGCCAGCAGGCAGGAAGAGAGAAGACAAAGAAGCTATTTATTTGTATTTAATTCCTCTTGGTTGTTCCTCCCAGTTCTGAGACGTGAACCTGGGTTCTTGGCATTTACCTGGACTGTGCCAACCAGAAGTGGTGGTAAAAACCGCTACTCCACCAGGGGCAGGGGCACCCCTCTTTGGTTATTATTTTTGAGAGGAAAAATAGTCTGAAATTCTACCAAGTGACTCTGTCCCAGTAGGCTGTGGAAATAAGCTGGTTGGCAGGTGGCTTATTTGTATGATTGATTCCCGTATCCCCTGAACAGAATCAGTTTGTTTAATTCCATTCTCCTAGGACAGTAGCTGGATAACCTGTTCAATGACTTTCTGCGTCTGTTTTTCTCTGAATCTCTGTTGTGCGGCAGACACTCTGTTCCCTGTGCTTGATGTGATAAGACTCTAGATAACTTAGAGCATGAAGCTCAGCTTGGTCTGGAAGCTTCTGGCCAAGAGAAGTGGAGGGAGACCGTGTTCTGCATTGTGGAAGTGACCTCTGTTAGGACACACACTGATCACAAGACGATTATTCTTTATTTTAATCCCTTTTTGAAAACCATTTGAAGCGATGTGTGATGTGTCGGGTCTGTAGAACTCTGTCTGGTTAATTCTTTGGCTGACTTAGCCTGTTGACGTTGACACATTCTTACTCCATGCCCGGGGCCTCTTTGGGGGCTTAGAAGCAATTAGACTGTCACCCAAAGCTCCCAGCCCCTTCCTGAAGGAAAGTCTTGTTTAGGCTCTGCCAATTTAATGCTTTGTTTCCTTTGGAGCTCCTCAGTCAAGCTAATAAAACAAACTCCAAATGAGTTAAAAACACTGGAGGAGAGAACATTTTGTGGGCCCTGTATTTGAAACAGGTATTACTCCTGGGAGATACCTATTTTAAAAAGCCATTCAGAGCAATGTGACTGGTACTAGAAAAGCAGCAAGCAAAAGCCAGTTGAGATTTGTATTCATTTCTTTGATAGGAGTAGTTAGTTTTAATTGTGGGATTTTTAAGCCACTTGCTTTGAAAGCACATGCACGCATGCGCGCACACACACCCCCTACACAGGAAGAAAGTGATGGGTTAGTATATTAAACAGCTGACAAACTCTAAATGCACGACCAAGTAAATTGTCATATTTCCATAACCAGCAGTGGTTGAGTTCAAGGCAAATCATGCTGCAGAATTGATAATTACCAAAACAAGCATGTGTAAGAACTTTATTGAAATTTTCATTAATGATTAAGTAGAGCACCTATTTAACTCTGAGTTCTAAATATTTTATCAGTATCTTGTGCTTCGTTGGATAGAAATGTTTCACTTGTAGCATACAGCATTAAGTTTTCTGGAATTTATCTTTGAGTCATTTTTCTTTTAACTTTTAAGTCTTCACTTCTGTGGAAATTTTAGTCGTTACTGTTATGTTCAAGAGTCTGGAAGAACTTGATTGGGCTGCCTGAAGTGATGTGTTTTGATCATGTTGTTCTGACATCATTTTAGCCTTAACAACAGGTCTGGTAATGGTGAAACTGTCCATGACTTTGACTGTCTTTTTTTTTTTTTAAGGAAAGGTACAGGCAGGACTGAAGGTGAACAGCCAGGCAGGCAGGAAGACAAGGTAGAAAGAAGCCTTTTATTTTATTTTTATTTAGTTATACACAATTGTTGTCGCCACCTGAACTGGGACATGAACCCTCGTCCTTGGTTTGCACTTGGA
Organism: Solenodon paradoxus; assembly: GCA_004363575.1. Lineage (NCBI taxonomy): Eukaryota > Metazoa > Chordata > Mammalia > Eulipotyphla > Solenodontidae > Solenodon > Solenodon paradoxus. Next base: position 198,610 of record RJWH01002557.1, on the reverse strand, counting down.
CTGTGCGCCTTTGGATGTGGCTGACTTAACTACTACTCCACCAGAGCCCGCCAATTACCAATACTTTTGAAAGACATATTTCAGTCCCAGAGAGAGATGAAAAGTTAAAAATCAGCCAAATAAATCATTCAGCCCCCAGTGATGTTAATACTATTTATCTACCCCTAGTTTGGTTTGCTGTTTGTATTTAGTGCTTTACTCACTGCAGAAAAATAAAAAAAGAGCATCTTCAGATTTAGGATACAAAAGCCATAAGGCTAACATTCTGTGCTGAAAAGAATAACAGAAGGAGATGAGAGGAAATGTGTTATGCAACAGAGACTGTCGCCCTGACCATCTCCGCCCAAACATATTGACAAACCAAATCCCAAGTCTAGCTCAGACCCACTAGGCCCTTCAGGACACATGAGAAATTCTTCTGGTTAAAAATAGACATCTTATTCTGAAATTAGTCTTTAAATCAATAATTGTAGAATTAAAGGACCGTGCTGCCAAGATATATTCGCTCTAGATTTAGTTTAAAATTGGGGAGGAAACCTAAGCTGATAAATTTGCTTAATCTTTGATAATAAATCATATCATTCTTTTACATTTCAATTTCAGAATGTAATATATTACGTTGCCTTGTAATTAAAGAAGTGACACTGGAGTTCTGTTCAAATAGGAATATTAAAACAATCACCCCTCTGACAGATTAAAATACATTTAAAATGTAATAATCAACTATCCAGCTCATGAAAAATAACATTTTCATTATGGAATCCTTTAAAACATTACGGGGAAAGAGGATAAAAGTGTCTCACAGCTTCCTAACCTCTAATAACCACTCTGTCTCCTTTCAGTAATACCGTTTCTATATTTATGGAATAAAGGAACTTCACTCAGGAGCTGCTTGATAAAATACCTCAGTTCATATTTCCCTGGAAGCAGGCTCTCTGCTGTGCCAGCAACATATGCTAAAGGCCAATTTAGAACGTTTTAAATATGTACTGTACCCTTCCTTTTCCAGCTACTAAAATGAAATGCATTTGGGCTTTAGCAAATGAGGATGGAATGAGAGGAGGAAACTGCAGAGAAAGTGGCTAAAGATGAACTTGGAGAAAGATGATTAAGACGCTGCTCATTTGCAGCCTGAAATCTAAGGCTCTGCCTGTGTGTCCTTTGGATGTGGCCTCCCCAGCTGTCAGTATCCACAACATAAGAGCATATGGCGCTAGAGGAAGAAGTCAGGTCAATGACATGAGAATCAACCATTGAGAAAGAAAACTAGGTGATGTCCTCCTGCTGTAGCAACAAAGAACCAAGGATGAGGGTCTGAGTAAGCTGAGAATTTGCACTTGAAGTTAATAAAGGACTTGAGTACTCAAGCGCCAGAGAACTCAAGTACTAGATGTCTCAAGTAGTAGATGTCCCTTCTTTCAGGGACCCGAGTTTGGGAATAAATTATTTAATTAGAAGGAGCAAAATCCTTATGATTCAGGTTAATTATGGTCATGGAACAGTGCTTTTTTTTCCTTATGTCATAGAAATTTGGAGGACACATTGTTGATAACTAATTAAAAATAATAATAATTATCAGCTGTTCCCTAACCTCTGTTGTCTTTGTTTCATTTGGATTCTAAGACTCAGGTTATAATTCATTCCAGACAGTTTATATGAGAGATATTAATAATAGCTTTAAATTTATAATTAATACTATATTTAGCTGTGGAATGTTTACCACTCTGATGACAAATTAAGACAAATACATGTCTGCATATAGACTTTCTAGTGCAAATCCCAACTCCTGTTTTCACTTTTACTAACAACAACCCTGAAATGTGTTTGTTATCCAGCCCACCAGGTGGCCTCTGGGTCATCAAGACTATCATTAAGTATCTAATTCATTTTTGATAATTGAGTTGATTACAAAGAACTAGTTGCCTTACTTTTTAATTAGCTAAAATGACCCTTTCATAATAGGTGTGACATTGATTCTCAACCAGTTTACTGCCAGATTTTGACAGAGGTGTGCTATGTAGTTTTGCCATCTCAGAGAGTAGATACAATTTTATGTTACATGGAACACTGACCCGAGTAACTATACTCAACTGGGGAACAAGGACTATCTTTCTGTGTATATAAGATGTCTCTTAGCACTTGAGACTTTTGTATGATGAGAACACTGTCAGGGCAATCATCATTTTGCTCAAACAAAATCGCTTTTCTAAATGTAGTAACTATGCATGCTTTCACATTGAAACCACTGTGATAATTTAATAGAGATTGCATTGTGATTATTGCTGGTTGGTTGGTATACAGATGGAAATTCTTATAGTTCATAATATGCTCTTTTAATATAAACTAGAACTTATAATAACTGTTTCCTGATAGAAAAAAAGAAAGATTCCCTTATGTGAATGGCTACTTTGTTCACTTCATTCTAGGAAAGACTGGAACGCTGTAGGTGAATCAGAAGCTGCCCCTACAGTCAGCATGTTGATGCCACACTTCAGCTTTTACTTTAGGGGTTTGGGAAGAGAACAGAGATGGGACACCTTGCAGCCGGCTTTCCTAAATCAGTGTAAACATAAAGTAACCTATAAGACCAAAATCCTAAAGAGGACTCCATGGGGTGAGAGGTGTCGAACAAATGACAAAGCTTTGGAGTCGTTGCAGTTAGACTGTTCAGAACCACTGAAGACTTGAGTTAAAGATCCTAATTCTGCTACTAGCTTCGTGTGTGTGTGTGTGTGTGTGTGTGTGTGTGTGTGTGTGTATTTTGAGGGTGGGGGGGTGGGTAGAAATGAACTAAGAGAATAATAGCCTCTCTGAATGTCATTTCCCACTGGTAAAGTGAAATTACCCAGTAAGAATTTCATGTGATAACCTATTCAAAGGCATAATATAACAGATCCTGAACATAGCAAATGTTTGTTGTATCAGTGAATGGAGAACTGAAGCCCCCTAAGAATGAGATTCATACATCTAGGGGAATACAGAGTAGACTTAAGACTTAGCCATTTAATCTCTCAGGAAATGAAATAGTGGGGAACTTCCATTTGAGGTCAGGCTGCTTAAGTTTGAATTCTGCGCCCATCTGTTAGGCACATTACTTAGCTTCTTTTTCTTTTTCTTTTTTCTTTTTTGAAGTCATATTTATTTATAAAATGATACAGGTTTCAAAAGTATAGACTTTAAAATCAAGTCCGTATATACTCTTTTATGTTTACCACCAAAAGTCTGTTTTCCTTCCATCACCATACAATTGACCCCTTTTAGATGATTTACCCCTCTCCCTTCCACTATTTTATTCTTAAAGTCTAAAAGCATTTTATTTTGTTTATTCATTTGTTTTGTGTCTCTACATATCAATATTAATGAAATAATACATTGTCTTTCCCTGTCTGACTTATTTTGTTGAGTATAATACCTTTAAGAATCATCTATGCTGCTGCAAATGGTGTATTTTCTTTTTTTTATTATTTGAATTTTATTCCACTGGCCTCTTAATCTCAGTGTCCTCAATTTAAATGGGTATACCAAGAGTCTGTTATGGGATTTGTAATGGAGATTTAATTGAGATAAAGAGTGTAACATCATGAGTGCTCAATAATGTTAGCCACACACATGTGCTTTCTCACTGAGAGACCAAAAAAGAAGGTTCAGTGATCTGTAGCCAGTGAGCCTGATTTGATTTAGTATTAGGATATCTAGCCCTAAACTTTTCTGTGGATTGTACTTGTGTACATTATGCAGATGCTTTTATGAATTCCAGTTTATTATTTTTTTACGTTTCTATTGTCCATTCTAAGAAATTTAATTAGTAAGTTAATTTATGCAAATTAAAGATCTGCATCAGTAGTGTAGGTTGATGCTATGGTGAATCATCATCATTTCTGTGGGGAGAAGGGCAGAAATAATAACTGCTGGGGTAACCATGTTTGAACAAGCTCCTTGGTAATTCGCTTAATACTCCACACAGAATAAAATGGCAGCAGAAAGGGATTAATGGTCAACCGTGAAATGGGTCTTCGATCTCGTGATTTGTTAGAACTTTTAGCAATTTTCGGAATAAAAGTTGGAAAAAAAATGTCAAATTTGAGACATCAAAAAAACTATGACAATTTGTGGCAGGAAGCACTAGCAGAATGGGTCTGGACAGTGGCAGTTTTAATTTTTATTTTCACTTTTAAGCACTGTCAGGTGCTCGTAGAAGCTAAAGTGAGTGACACTTCGGGAAAGGAAAAACTTCCCCCTCGAATGTCTTTAAAATCCATAATAATAATATAATAATATAAAGTGCATCTGGGCATTGCCTTCTGCTGCAGTTCTTGTCTGGCTCTCGTCCAGAGCTGTCAGGCTACCTTGAGTGCCGATGATTCATATCCCAGCACCCTTTTATCTCAACGTTGCAGTGTCTTTTCTTTGTACTTTGGCAGTGATGTTACCTTGATGTTCAAAAATCTTTTAAAAGCAACACAGGCTTTTCTTGTATCTTGACAAATCGTTGTCTGCCAGTAATGAAGAAAAAGTAAACCTGGTTCTGTGAACATTGTAAATGTAAAGAAATAAATCCTATTTTTTTGTTTTTAAAAATGGTTATGTATTTTGCGACCCTCTAATTGAAGTGATCTGATCATCTCTCCTTATTTGTCACGTATAAATCAGCATGTTGCTTGTCAAAAGCAAGGACCAACTAGAATGTCTGTAGATCCACTTGATGTTTGAGAAGAGAATTTAGAAGTTTATGTGATTTCCTTATTTAGGGAGATTTTTTTTTAAAGGCAACATCAAACTCTTTTTATCACTGTTATATATTCTTACCGATGTTGTTGAAAATGAAATTTTTGCTACTTATCCATTTTAATATGCTTTACTGTGTCCTGATAATGGTGACAATGCTTTGTGTTCACATAGTGTTTTGCATACATTTCCATTTCCTCATCTGAGACTTGAAGTCACCCTGTGAGCTCAGAAGGGCATATTTCATAAGTATTCCAAATTTCACATGAGGAAACTGAGGCTCAAGATGGTTTGTGACTCTCCCACTTAGCTGGCAGCATGTCCAGTCCTCCAGTCTAGGTCGAATCACTCCAAAAGAGTGGAGCTTCCACTTTTTCTATAGTATAGCTCAGAAAGGAGTTTCTGCTTTATCAATGAATATTTGCACCCAGAGTGAAGATGGCAGTATTTCTACGAGGCTGAACACTGGTCAACCTTTGGAGGTATTCATTAGACTTAGATTTCGTACTTCAAGAACACTGGAAGATATGAAAAATTCAAGAAAGTAGAACAATGAGGACCCCGGGAACTTATCAGAAATAACCAAAAGCATCAGAATTTCAAGTCTGGAGAAAGGATACAAAAGAGACATAACTGACATTGCTAAATATTTTATGATCTACCTGGTGGAAGTGGAGTTAGATTTTGTTCTTTATAATTTTAGGCAGAAGTAGGATCACTGGAGAGAAATTATAAAAAAAACAGATATATACTCAATATAAGAGGAAACTTTTGAATATTTTTTGAGATGTCCAAACATGGAATAGACTAGCTCACCAAGTGTGCTCACTGAGATTACCTGATGTGAAGATCATAGGACTTTCTGAGCCTTGTATTTCAGCAGTTATACAGTTTTATGATGACCCTTTGAAGGGATCAGAGAAGAATTAGATAAAAGCAGAGGGGTCTTGTAGGCTTTTAAACCCTTATTTTAGAAAATTGAATACATAAGAAACTGGGTCCTGAGAATACTGTTCCATTGATGGGGAAAAGCACATTAGTCAAGACAAATAACCAAAGCTTTTATAGTAACTGAAATAGACAATGTGATATATGTGTGTGTACATCCATGCGCATGCTTACATTTAAACTTTTTGAGAGTGAAGTGGCCCTGGTCTTCTCTTCATGTGGCTTGTTATTTTTACTGTTTATCTGTCCAGCCCTAGAATACAACTTAAAGATTAAAAGACTTGGGGGTAGGTATTTGATTAATATGGTTTCAATTTTCATAACATGAAAAGGGATAGGGCATCAAAGAAAGAGATGAGCTCCGATGAGTTTATGACATGCAGATTTGCCAAGGAAATCACCTACCTGTGATGAAGTCTCTTCTCCAGCTCTGGCTCTGTCTTTTGTATCTTCATCCTTACGCTTTAGCGACTTATTTTGATCTTCAGTGGAAGTGTTGCTCTAGGAATTTTCTTTCCAACTTTAAAATTTTATAATCCTAGTTCTAATTTTCTGACTAATTTTTCATATTTACATCTAAAGTTGAGAATGGTGGCAATTATAATGAACACAATCCAGTCATTTATTTGTTACATAACGCCTTCATTCAAAGATATTTATTAAAGAAATGTCATCTTAGAAATATGGAAGTCATGTAGTGATTTTAAGTGGGAAAAGAAAGCAGCAAATCGTACCTTTATACTTAAAATAAAAGTGAAGCGCTCAGTGTATACAGTATTTTGAAACACATAGAATTCCTCTGTAAGGTGACTTGTTGCTTAGAGTTAGAACAGAAGCATTGCAAACCATGCCCCAAATCAGAAAAGCATGCAATAGAAATGTGTCATGATCAATTTTTGGCTCCAGCATTATTCAAGGGTCCAGCTGCTGAGTCCACACAGAAAACATTTCCTCTGTGAATAATGTCAGCTTTTTCTTCTTCCCGCAGATTCCAGAGGGGTGACTACCACATTGATGTCTGTATCAACGATTACCTGGATGTTTTCTGCCCTCACTATGAGGACTCAGTCCCCGAAGAGAAGACTGAGCGTTACGTCCTCTATATGGTGAACTTTGATGGCTACAGTGCCTGCGACCATACGTCCAAAGGGTTCAAGAGATGGGAATGTAACAGGCCCCACTCTCCAAATGGACCCCTGAAGTTCTCGGAAAAATTCCAGCTCTTCACACCTTTTTCTCTAGGATTTGAATTCAGGCCAGGCCGGGAATATTTCTACATCTGTGAGTATACAGAGACCGATTGTGGTGTAGGGCAGCTGTGAGGACCTGGGCTAATTTTTCACCCATGTTTTAGAGAATTGCAGAGAGCTGGACTCTGCTGTACAGATGTCTCCTTGTAAATGCATACATCAGGATCCCCAGATACATTAGCTGGGAATTGAGAGCACAAATTAGATTAAAGACACAGTGCCTCTCCCCCTATGAAATTGCGTGTCAGCCTGTTCAGTGAACCACTGCTGACTTGTATTTCTTTTAAATGAAAATTGCTAGGACTTCTCCAAAGCTCAGGAAAAGAAAAAGAGATTCCTGAAAAAAAAATTAAAGGAAATAATTAAATTTACATAGCTTGGAGTCATTGGATTTCTTATTCAGGTGTCAGCAATATGCTTTCAATCAGCCACATTTTCAGGGGAGAGAGCCAAAACTCCTGCAAATGTCAGCATGCTGACGATAAATACTCTCTTTACACCAAGGAGAAAAGACAATTATTAAGAGCAGCTGTGTCTTTACTCAGGCAAGAGCGTGAAGAAGTATCTAGAAAGGGTTCCCAGGGACCTGGTATAAGTGAGTTTCCCACCTGTGAGCAGTAGTGATCCTGTCCTGAGAGAGCTCTAAAACTTTCTCAGCAGGCTGTATCAATCACTTGCGCTGCCTTCTTTATTCTCTAGCACGTACACCACTGCTTACTCAGGCATCACACTTGTCCTGTATTCTAGGTCACTGCTTCTCAAACGTCCCTTTGCCAAATCACCCTGCGCATTGTATTATAATGCAGATTCTGAGGGTCTGAGGTGGGCGCAAGACTCTGTATTTCTAAGGCTTCCCAGTGCTGCTGACCTGCAGACCTCCCATTGAGTTAGCAAGTTCGGACTTAATATCTCATGTAGGCAGTGCTTTTCTTTCCTTTTTTATCTGGGTTTTCCTTTAAGTGTCGCATATTTAAACTCTGTGGTCGTTTCCAGGTGTATTCACTGTCAGCTGAAGGAGTTAAACATTTATTTGTTCCAAAGTCTTATTTATTGAACAGTCATGGCTCAGAAATATGGGGGATGTAAGATGAAAAGCACTCTGTGTCCTCCAGGAGTGACCGTCTAGAGGGGTACAGACATGGGGAATTGGCACTATGAGTGTAAATAGACATTTGCTGAAGAAAGACAAATGCAGGGAACAGTGGGGATCCGGGGAAGGCTGTCCCTCACCTGCTTAGAAGGCTTGGTGGGGCAGGCGGAAAGCAGTGGTGCCCCCCAGCATGCTTAGCGCAGCTCTTCACGCCGCACACTCAACAAGATAACCAACAGGTCTGCTTTTCTGACTCACGTCTTCATTCCCTTCCTAATCTACAGGTTTTTTAAGTCTGTAAGGATATCTAGCTCCTGTTCTCCAGAAAACAGAGTTTTCTGTTAAGCCAGATTTCACCATCACAGGGATACTCTTTCTCATATTGGAAGTGAATTTAAAAAGGAAATTGAACAGTACCCGTTTTCTTATTTCACTTGTTAGCCGTGAGAAAACATAAAAACCTTGATACCATATCACATTCGATCCACAAAATAAGAAAAGGAATATTGAGTCTCCTGGATAAACACTGGCATACTGTGCATTCATGCATTTTCAGCACCGGAAAAGGGTCTTGACTTGGACTTTTGCTGTTTTTTGTTCGTTCGTTTGTTTTTCACTTTCGTGAAAAGAACATGCAACAAATGAATTTAAAAAAAAAAAAGGAGGACTTAAGTTATGGGACAGCGACTCATCATTGCCTAACCCTAAAATACCATACCAACCTAAGAGGAAATTCTTGCAGTGTCCAAATTTTCATATTGGTTTCTTGAATTTAAAAATAACAAGAAGAGTAAAAACCAAAAGAATAGAGAACACAAAGATGGGAAACATACATCAGCAAGCTAGTTATTTGCATGGTTGTTAAAAATTATAGAATCCATTGAGGTTCATAAGCAAGATGTTATTATTCAAATATACCCATAGTGCTTATGACTGGTTTTTCCTCATTTGTGGTTAAATTCAATATTTCACTAAAAATCATTATGTGTCTTCTATAACATTCATTTAACAGAGTCATTTAACTGTCAAGGGCTCCTGTCAAAGTAATTGTTCCAAAATGCTTCAAAATATCAAGAGCTTTTTACTGTTCAGTTGAGTTTAACCTGAATTACTTTTTTTTAATGAAAGGTAAAATAGCACAAAATTAGCATGAAAGAGATGTTCATTTGCAGAAAGCACAGTAGCCAGCCAGGGAGTCAGATAAATTGAAGTTTCAATTGAAGTTTTAGGACCACAAGAGCATCCTTCTCTGTCTTTTGAGTAGTGAAAGTGTTTCCTTTGTCTTTCATGCTGAAAGCAGGCACAGCAGAGCTGGTGTGGATGTCTCACAGACGTTTAATACACTGTGGTCATAATTAAACTAAAGGAGTCTTAGGGGACAATTGGCCCTCGGTTGAGTTTTCCTCTCTTCTAATATGTGGAGAATGAACATGATTGGGAAAATGGCTTGTTCCAACTTCGTGCACAACAAGAGGCTCTATTGCAGATTCCAGAGCAAGACCACCAGTCAATTTTTTTTAAAAAATCTTCATTTTATAAATAAAGAAATGAAGGGCTATGTTTTATCTCCTTGTAGCCTTGAAACCTCTCACAACTTTTCCAAGAGTTGAAAAAAAATTAGGACTGTTGGTAGTCCCTCTTTAGTTGCTGGAGGAAGGGTTAAGTTTAGAGGTGATTGTGGAAAACCAGAACCTCTATACAAACCCAGATTTGGTGGAAAGGGAAAGGAATATTTCAGAACAGGATATTGACCTCATCACTTGGGCTCAGAGGGGCCCTCATCAGTGTACTTAATCAAGTTCTGCTTTACCTTTTTAATTTCTTTGAATTATATAAAATTACTGGAGTTGGAAATACCTGATGACGTTTCAAATTTACTATAAAAATAGAATACCTTTCACAACTCTAAAGCCTTTGCTTCAGGAATGACTTTATGCTATAGCCACCTTTCCTTGGAAGCAAATACTGTATTAGGTTGTTATAATCACTGATTCTTGCTAAGGTCTACTGAGCCCATTCTTGAGTCTGACAAATACTGCTTTGAATCTGTAAGCATTATTTTTGGCGAGAGATTGGCATCCTCGAGCAATTGCAGAAAGCTGATGGTATTTCTATAAGTGATGATTTGTACAACAGCCAGTCAATAGATTATGGCAATAACCATCTCTATAGACTTCATAAGGCACAGGGTGATTTTAGTCGTTTCAAAATAGAAATGATTTTCATAAATATTAACTTAATGAAAATGTATTTGAAAGAAATTTTGCTGCTAATTTTAAATCAGAAGAAGGAAAAGTAAATCATTCAAGTCAGGCCACTGTAAGTTATTTTTTGTAAGTCAGTAGAAATCCTGATTAGAAACGTGCTCTTTTATAAAGTAAGGAAACTGAGTCCTGGCTCTTCTCTTAACTTAACTATATGGTCTTAGGTAAATCACTTAATCACTCTGGGTTTCTCATTCCACATCTATAAAATAAGATGGTTGCAGTAGATGATTTCAGAGATTTCTTGGAACTTGAATATCCTAATCACACTATATTTTATAAGGGTCTCTACTGGTAGGGTAAGAGAGAACATGTATAAAATAGCCCAATCTAGTGTCTTAGGAAGTGTTCAGTCAATGCCAGTTAAAGGGTTATTTTTCAAGACAATGCAGATTGGAGAGGAATATTTGAATAATTAAATTAGTCCCACCCCTGCCACCAGATCCAAGCCACCATCATCTGCAATGTCAACAAGTGAAGCAGATTTCTATGTTTTTCCCACAGCGGGCCAAACCCACTCATATCATCATTCTGTTCAAACTGTCTAGTGACTTCCTGACTCACCAAGACAAAAGTCTCTCTAACCTGGTCCTCAAGGTCCTATGGGGCAGTACTCTTCTCACTTCTGCCCACACCTTGTTGTACTTCCTCTTTTACCATCCTCTGTCTTGTTGTTTTTGCCCCAGCCACCCCACCCTCCCTCCTGGTCCTCATACCTGTCCAGCACACCAGACACAGGGCCCTGGTGCTTTAACTTTTTTGCCAAAGGTTCTCCTTGCCCCACGCATCCATGTCCCTTACTCTTCTAAACCTCATCTCTATCAGACAGGAGATACTGACCTCTATATGAAAAGCATCTCTCTCATTCTATACACTCTTGCCTTTATTTTTATTCCTGTACTTATCATGCCTGTTATTATATATTTTCATTGGTCGTCCATGTCTTTCTGCTTTATACTCTGTATTATATATATTTTTGGTACTAAGTAGATGTTTAGTAAAGAGGAGTAACCTGTGTTTACAAAGCATTACTTAGTTCCATATCTCTGTTCTAAATGCCCTACAGTGCAAAACAGCATGGTGAAGTCTTGTTATTTCCCAGTTTACAGGTGAAGAAACTGAGGCACAGATAGGAAGTTAAGTGAGGGAAAAAGGAAGTGATGATAAAGTCTTAGGTCATATACTTAAAAAGAAAAAAACTTAATTGTATATTTTTTACAAGATTTTAAATAATTAACACTACTGTTCAGAGAATATTTCTTTATATACTCTACTATAAACCCCAGATCAGATAGCAGAAAGATTTTAAACACATTTATGCATTTTTAGCTCTCCAAAGGATAATTTTCCATCTCCAAAAGATGTTTCAATTGTTATCTTCCCAGATGGTGGACCTTTTTAATACAGACAACTTCAGAAGCCAGAAAGGTTGCATTTTCAAAGGAATTCTTCTTCTCTGAATATTAAGGAGACTTTTCTGACTCTGAAGACTTATCATTTAATCTTTTTGGTATACTACACATTTTTTCTTTTCTTTTAAAGGAAAGATGGAGGCAGGAATGAAGGTGAGCAGGCAAACAGGCAGGAAGAGAGAGGAGGAAGAAGCAGTTTATTTTATTTTATTTCCAGTTTAGTTGTTTACACTGGTTGTTTCCCGCCTGGACCCGGGACTTGTACTCAGGGGTATGTAGCCTGCATCCTTTTGGAGGCAATTGACTTAACTGCTGCTCCATCAGGCTGCTGTATTTCTCAAAACTAGAAGATCATGGTTGTACCTTTCATTCGGGAATGAGTGAGTTTTAATGAGAGCTTTATAGTAAGAAAGACATACCATTTTCTGAAAATTATACGAAAATAAGAATTATTCTAGCACTTGCTACATCTTAGTTTTTCTTAAAAAAAAAACAAAAGAAGGTATCAGAGTTAGGTTAGTTTGTAGTCATAGAACTCAAATGAAAATCAGGAGTTCCTGATATATTATTGGGAAACACACCATTTCAATCTTATTTGCAACAAAACTTGATGCATACACAGGTTGTTTTAGTGCTATTCCTTCATACTGATATAAGTGATGCAAAGCACTTTAAAAAATTGCCTGTTTCTTTGAAGTTAGAATCCTGGAAACCTCAGTAATAAAAAGAACTTTCAGGGAGTTGAAGAACTCTGATCTAATCTTTTTGGTATACATATTTTTCAAAATTAGAAAATCATAGGAACAGTCTATGTTAATATGGGCATCATTCTTAAGTTCATGGTGTGTAAGTCCTTGAATGCAGGTGGTTAACTGCTAATTCTGCGCTTTATGTATGTTAAATAAGAATTTATAGTCTTAATCCATGAGGCATTTTTTAATATGTACTACACAATTTTTAAAAGTTACAACCTAAGTTACTTAAATTGTTGAAAGATCTGAAGTGATCAAGATCAACTTCAGAAATTATTCGATTTCACAATATATTTATTGACTCATCTTTAAAGGTGTATGAACATTCAATAAATTCAGAGAACTCTAATGTAAAGAAATCCTTCACTTGCCAACTGGATATGTTCCAAGAGCTTATTTGCATGTGAGTTGTTTGGAACTTTCAGTGTCTCACAGACGTGTTTCTAAAATCAGGCAGGCTCTCTATAATGTGGAGAAGCTTCTTAACCATAATATGGATTAAGAAGTGGTATCTTTTTGATGAAAAATAGTAGAAAACAGCATCTTGAAGCATTCCTCAGGGTATATTTGGTGAATGAATGTCATGATAGAAAACCAGATAGAACAACAAAAAAAAGGTATTTGTAGATGTTTAAATGCTAATGTTTGAAGAAAATAGATAAATTCGAAACCCTATGTTATACTACAGCAGGTTCCTAATTTCTAAAAATTTTTTAAAGGAAAGGTGTAGGCAGGAACAAAACAAGTAGGCAAGCAAGTAGGTAGAGAAGAGGAGGGAGAATCATTTTATTTTATGTTTGCTTAGTTGTTCATATTGGTTGTTTGTGCATCCATACCCCCCACCCTGCCCCAACTCCGATCTGGGATGCAAATTTGGATCTTTGGGGTGCATGTGGTCTGCACTCCTTCAGAGGTGGCTGATCTAATTGCTGCTCCATAAGGACATGCCTTCTTACTGTTTTTTGATCATTTGGGGGACTATATTACATTAAAGGAGAGAATATAACACTTACTTTCAAAATAAAGGTCACAGGCACTTGAGTACAACCTTGGGCTTGAATCCTCCTGCGCTCTTGAAGTAGCTATGTGCTTTGGATAACTTAATCTCACTGAGTCTCACTTTCTTTGCCTGTAAAATGAGCGTATTATCTCCATCTTTCTTCTTTCCCAGATTTAATTAAAGAAATATTTTTAAAGGACCAGTTGACTGCTAAATAAATAAGCCGTCCTTTAAAAGTTTAAGTCAACTTGAATAGCACTAGTTGATAGCTTAGGGGAAAAAATTATAAACACCTACTAAAGATTCTGGTTGTATATCCATGACCTATATTGTGAAGGAACACTATGCTAAAATTACATATGCTTACAGAAGTCTTCATTCTCTTTGGATGCCAGTGTTTCAACAGCTTACTTTAGTAATCTGCATTAAGAATTTTTTTAGTCCTGACAGTTCACACTGCTCCACATTTTTTTCCAAGTTGTTCTTGTTGAAATAGAAGAGTGTCCAATGGCACATTTATCAAAGCAGGAGGTAATCTTTTTGAACTTTCATAGTGTTTTACTTTTGCAGGGGTGGTTACCTATAAATACAATGCACTTTCTTAAAATTAACAACTCATGTTTGCTTCAGTGTATGTGTACATTTTATTTTTATTATTGAAAATGTTTTTGATTACCAGAGTCTTATTTTGGAATTGAATGCTCTTGCAGATACTTCAGCTGAGATTCAAGGAGTTTATAACTGCAATTTCTAGATGGACTATGGTCACATAAAAGTTCACCTCCTGGGGTTGGTTGGTTTGTTTGTTGTTTGTTTTATGTTTGGTATGTAGACTCCGAGTATGGTATTCAACAAGGCATAAAGGACAGTGTTAGGAAATTGACAAATCTAAATGTTTTCTAAAGTAGTAAAAAAAGGAATATGGCACAGATATCACATAGTAAGTGCTCAGATGTATATGCAGACTATATTTTTATTACTAAAATCAATTGTTTTAAGTTTTATTTTATTTTGAACAGAGGATGGAATGATATTTTATGCTTGGGCACAGGACGTTCATCTGGGATTATAACAGATTTTGCCCGAAATTAGTCTCTCTATTCCATTGTAAACTTCCTGTGGTCTAGTGAAACTGCTAGAATCCACCTTTCTATTTAAAGAATGAGTTTAGAGAATTGTGTCTGTTTCAAGTTGTCCCTAGCCATCTTTCAGGAAAGTATGAATGAGTTTCAAGGGCTCTTAAATGAAGGTTAAATAAAGAACATGAAAGAGGATATTTAATGACTTTGGTATATTTTTCTGTGTTAATTGTAAGCTTGTCTTACGAAAACAGTTATTTATTGCCAGGTTCTCTGTTCACCCTCTGAACAAGACTGCGCAGCATCAGCTCAGGCAGGACTGGGGCTCAGATGCCCCACTGCTCTCTGGTGAGTGGCTTCACCCAGAAGATTGAGTCAAACCCCAGGTGGCAGAAGCGATTGATGGCATACAGGATATTTTAAAACGCATTATTATTTTTTCTAAAAAAGAAACGTTGGCAGTGCTATTTGATCAAGTAGAGAGACTTTTACAAAGAAATACATGCTCTGTTAAGTGCCTAGACTGAAGGATGAGGAAACATTCAAAAGAAGCAGGGAAATTAATGCCGGGTCTGTGAAAAAAGAAACTGGAGCAAACATCCCTGCTTAATAGATTTTCGACTTTGGGAGCATTCTTAACATTCTCAAAGGGAGCCTTAAAAGCTGTTGAATAATTGGGGCTTGATGGAAATGTATGGTATCAGCCGTAAGAAAACCAGGACTTATAAGTACTCTTCCCATTGTTTGAATTTTTCAAAGGCTGGGACGCTCAGATAAGAAGTTCAAAAACAAAGTGATTTGTATTTGTGTTCCTTTAAGAATTTAAAACGCTATTACAAGACAGAGGAAACATGTAGTGTTCTGACCTCCCCAGGGAAAAGGAGGAATTATGTCACCTTTTGCTTCCTTTTACCCCACTGAGAAGACTAGACATAAAATGGAAACAAATGCAAGGATTGTTCTTTTTTATCCCTAAATGTCAAAAGTGGTCGCATCTCCTAGAGAAATAATGCACCTGATTAATTGTGTAATTTCACAGGGAAGCAGTAATTCTCAGCCTTATAAACATGTAATGTACTAATTTGGCTTCAGAGTTAACTGAAAACAGTTTAATGAGCTGCTGTGTCGCGTGTATGCGCAGTGTTACATAGAGCCGATGCCAGGAGAAATGGAAATAACGCCAGTGACACTTGGAATAACAGTGTTTATACTTCATTGACTTTGGGTTGTCAGCATGCTATTCTCTGTTTCCCTTAGTAACTTATTAAGGCAACCGAACTCCAGTGTGATGATGTTTAAGTGTCATTTGTTGTAAATTACACAAGCATGCACACACCAAACGTGTAGTCAATCTTCAGGAAAAAAATACTATTTCTTATATAGATGACCAAAATGTTATCCATGAGCCATGCACACAGAGTGAAGGGTGACTCTCTGAACACTGTGCAGGTGGGAAGATCGGTATTTTGGCCTTTCATCAGAAGAAATACTATTTCTCCAGATTTTCCCACTCATCTATTCCTGCTCTATTTTAACAGAATGGTTGTGTAACTCTTGGTTTGAAAGTTGTCATACAGCCTCACAGCAGGCTTATATTATCTACAGAGTTCTTTATGAGGAAATATAAATCACTACAAATGAGACTTTTCACAGCCAGAGATATGTAGAAATTTGTGTCAGTGCTTTGCTGGCTTGCTAAAAAATATCTCTAGGCTCCGAAGCACTCTCACAACTCATCCTTGCCCCCTACCCTTTTGGGAAGCAAGTCTCAAAACTTGAGATTTATGGTCCAGAGAGCTGATAGTGGCTATAAAGTTTTCTATTTTCTCTGTTCTTTAATATTAATGCAGAGAATGAGGCATTATCAGTCATTATTTTAGTTCACGAGTATCCTGTGGGCTTGAAATATGGTTTCTGGGGATATGGCTTACCTCTGTTTAATAGGGGAAATATGTGGACTTTGGCAACAAACATCTTTCCCATCGAATATTTCCAGGCAGATTGTAGAAAATCTACATTAGGAACAGAACTTTAATATCCAGAACTAGATCCAGGTTTGGTTTTAAAATTTAAAACTTACAAAATATTAATTCATTCTGATCCCCAAAGTAAAATATCAGGAATTGGAGAACAGCCAGCCAGTCTATTATTGTTAGAAATTGGACTGATAATATCTCTTCATTTTACTATTTTGAGAAGTGTACTATATTTCCAATGAGCTTTCTCTACATTAGATAAGCTTTAGTTTCTGGTTAGTACCCCTGTTTGCACCCAAATCTTTAAACGCAAATGATACATCTGAATCATTAAAAGAAGAATGAGTGTGTGTGTGTGTATAGTTTCAGATTTAAACTTGTCCAGTTTATTGTAGCTCCAGTATCTGGCCTGTACTGTAAATTTACTTTCTCTGCTATTTTTATATAATGTTTATTTTTATTGAGGTTTAATTGGTACACAATATTATATTAGTTCCAGATGTACAGCATAAAGAATCAATATATATATATATTGTGAAATGATATATAGTTGCAGGTTTTTAACCTAGTGATGAACCTTGCAGGGTAACAATAGCAAATTTCATAAAAAGTTTCTAAGTTAACTTCTCAAGTAAATTGTCACAGGCTCTGACTAAAATCAAAACTGATGACATTTCTCTATCTGTTTTGCTCTAACAGTTTCACTGTGTCTTCAACCTTGAATTTAGAGCTTCTTGCTCTATTTTAGGCCTAATTTTGAAGGAATAGAATGAACAAGGAGAACAAAACAGAAGCCAAAAATGTGACTAGACAAATGTTTTACTTTTTATACATATAAAGACCTTGCTCTATACACCAGGGGCAAGCAGTTCTGATCTGAGACCGTATGTTGAATACTGCAGCGATTTCAATGAAGTTGTGTTCAGATGGATGACTTCTTAAAATACAACTAATGTTAGAAAAGCATCTACCTTCAGTGACCATAGTTACCAAATGAACATTTTAGGTCCTCACCCACGAGGTCAATAGATTATACATAGAAGCAGCTCTCTGGATGACTAAGTATTGGAGTCAAGCTAAGCTATTTATTCAATTTATTCAAGCCTAAGTTCTTTATTCAATTACTTGGGAATAACTATATTAAAAGAAATTAAAAAGAGACTGATTTCAAACACCCTTTGCAAATCATTATGTAAGTTCTGCCTATATCCTGAAACCTCAAGCAGATCCAGTTCTAAAAATGACTGATGTGATAGACAGAAGAATTTTTCATATCAGTACTCCTTGAAATTCATAGACTAGGAGGCAGATGGGTTTTTAACACAAAGTTAAGCACTGTTGAATGGTTTGTGGGGTCAAAACATGATGACATAATAAAGTGTGTCATTCATTCTCCCTCTTTCAAATGTGATGAAGATAATGAATGATTAGCAAGGCTATTGAAAGTATGTCTCTTCTGTACCCTGACTCATTTTTCAGAGGTTTAAATCTGATTTAACAGAATCAATAGCACCATGTAGACATTGAGAGGTGTATTGCAAAGTCTGGTGACCAACTGTCTTCTCACTCAGCTTGTTACGATGACACGTTGGGAATTGCCGTACCCCAATCTGAGCAGCACTGCAGCTGCAAATGATTGTTTCTATTATATTCATTGCTGTTCTTATTGTTACCAGTTTCACAGATTCAGGTTATTGTACATCTTTGCAAATTCAAAGAAGAGGAGTAGAAATTATACATAGGGAAGGGCCACTTGAGAATTTACATCATTTGAAATCTTTAGAATGAGGTTCAGGAATGGCGGCAGCTGCATGCAGCATCGGATTTTACATAGAAGGAGTCATGGCTCTGATTTGTGAGGGTGGTCACCAGACTTGGGGAGACCACCCGCAGCCCTCCAGAGAGCAAGCATCTCACAACTCATGTGGGTTTTCTCTCTTAGTTGCCTCCCCTTTCCTGATAAGAAAATCAGAACAGCAAAGACTCCAGGATCAATGAAAGACAGTTCTGACTTGAGTGGAAATCCTGACTGGACCTGCAAAATTAAACTAGATAGATTGGGCTAGATTATGGAAGACCATTAATTCTGCTCTAAAGAGTTTCAAATTGATCTAGCAGGCAATAGGAAGTAATAAGTGGCTGTAAGGGAAACTGATTTGGGTCTTATCATGCAAATACATTGAAATAGCTGGTTTTAGAGCTAGATGCTCTCTAGTTATATACTAGCAGCTGGCAGGTAGCTACTTGTCCCTTCAACATGTTTGCATAGATTGTCTTGTCCATATTACAGTTGTGTATTTGGCACTATTATTGCTTCCATTTTAGAGAGGAGGAAACTGAACACAAGTCAGACAATTTGTCTAAAACCACACTGTTGGTATGTGACGTGAGCCCAGAATTGAGCACAGACATTCTGATCACAATATTTATACGCAGGTCATGTTCAGAAGCCTATTTCGTAAATACTGGTTATTTATAATGTAAATATTCTAATCTCAGCAATATTAATACCCTTTACTTGAGTTTCTGTTGTTTCTATATTACCTTCAGTTTCTTAACTGTAGCCTCAGAGTTTAATTTTTTCCATAGGTTTTTATCTTTTTATTAGGTGAAATTGCTAAATCTTTTTATTAGATGAAATTGCTAAATCAATAACATATGCTAGATTATTCATTTTATCAAATAGCAGACTTTCTGACCTTTTGATACGATGTGTTAGTTTATTATTAAAATCCATTTTAGAAGATTTATTGCAACTATTTCCTGAAAATTTTATATTCGAAATGCTATATAAATCCATTTATTAAGCTCCACTTGGGCTGTCAGTGCTTGTGCATCATTACATTTGTAGAAAATCCACAGTGACTGTAAGGATACACTTAAGTATCATATTATTTTCTCATTAGTCAAACAACATGTCATTACTTAGCTGTGTTCTCCCATCAGAACAATGTAGCAGCTCCATAGAATAATAACTCAAAGTATTTGATTTCATCTTTGTCCTCTGGGAGCTTACAGTCCAGTGTAAGAAAAAATATATATATATGAAAATAACAAATAATGGAAATTATGTAAATTTAAAATTTGACATTGTCTGTGAAAGAGAGAGAGAGAGAGAGAGAGAGAAGTTCAGTTTATAAGAAAGCTGTTAATGTTATGAGGTGCTGATATGAGGGACAAGGTAGAATTCACGTCACTGATCTTACGATATCGTTTCAACTTTAGTGACATCCCTGAGGAAGGAAGTCTGGTTAGAGTGAGACCAAGCTAGTCTAAGACCAAGGTAAAGATGCTGTGTTCTTTTCCTTCATGATGGTCCTAACACATCCTCACTTCTGCCTACTAAGAAAATGGTCTCATTTGCTTCATTCATAAATAAGATACACTTTCATCAGACATGTGCAAGCAAGAACTAGGTAATCTTTTGAAAGTTTGCTTGTTAATTTTCTTATACATTTCAAAATCATTTTCTTACAAACTTAATTCCTTTTACAACATGGGAAGCTGTATAAGTGGGCGTTAGAATCAGAAAGCCATAGATAGGAAAAATGCAAGATATCAAACAATAAGTAATATTCATTTTAGACCAGCAGTTTAGGAGGGAAATGTGTACTTGACAAGATAGTAAAGAATCATAGAGTTGTAGTTCCTGAGATAATTCTGTTTCTATAACATGAGGTTTGGAGATGGCACATTGAATAAGTGGATGTCTATTTTCAGTGACCTTTCGTGCTTGTCAGTGATGTTTTCTTCTCCCTGATGTTTAGTTAGAGTGTGACGAAAAAGGAGTGTATCTAAATGATAGCCATAATTAAAGGTCAGCAGTGGTGTATATTGAATCACTATTAATTAAATATTGGGGTAGACAGCAATTGTGGTCTTAACTATATAGTGTGCCCTGAATCCTAAAAAATAAGATAATTGTTTGATAATTACCTTTTTAAACTATTACTGGCTTGCTCTGGTGGTGTAGCGGTTAGCTCTGCCACCTCTGACTGACCACAACTCACATACATCCCAAGGTCCCAGATTTTCTTCCTAGGCCTGGGGAGGATCAGCCAAGATGAACGACTAAGTAAAAATAAATAAAAATGCTTCCTCCTCTTTCTTCCTGCCTTCCTGCCTACTCACCTTCATTCCTGCCTGCACCTTTTCTTTAAAAAAATATAATTAAAAATGTTTTAAAATTAAATAAAAACTACATTTAGAAAGATAAATGAAATGAGGTTGAGGAGATATGGGTCTCAATTCCATCACTTACTAGGTGTGTTAATTTCGGAAGGAGACTTCAATCCATGCCTCAAGTTTTCTATATATAAATGAATTCAAGTGCTACTTAATAAATGGCATCCTTAATATTGATATTTGAAAGGCAATTAGTTTCTTTCCCAGTTTCTGTCAAAATTAATGGTAGCTTCCATGACAAATTTTTATGGGTACTTTAAATTATACATTTGCATGTGTTAAAAATAGTTCCTATCATCAACTAGTTGGAAGTACACTGGTGGTCAGAAATAGCACACTGTCATTTACTCACAAGAACATTTTTTTCACATTTTTACAGAATCAAATATGACCAAAATATATCAATTCAGTTCAAAAATATTACGTCAATTCACTCTGATTCATTGAGAATATTCTACAGTTGTGAAGCAGAAATACTAGTTCTGCCACCTAGAGAACCATCCAAATCTAGTGATCAGTTGAGTTGGTACAAAATATTTTCAAAAGCTAACTGGAAAATTGCTTTCCATTGGAATATTTTATGCACCTGTTTTTTCCCCTGGAGAGTATCATACCTGAGAAACAGAGAAATGTTCTTTTCCTAAATTGAAAAACTCAGCTATAGACTAAATGAAATGGGATAAATTATCTTTTTCACAATTATCCATTAAAAGGAGAATTAGAATTAATATTAATCACAGATGTTTCATCAGGTTTTATTATCAACCAGATTGACTGCCAAAGTGCTTTCTGGAAGACATTTTCACTCCCTCCCCCACCAGCTACTGAGAACAAACTGTTATAATAGGTCCTTAGATAAAGATGAATGGTTTTGGCAACTCATTTGGGGAAATTTGTATTTCACTGTACATTTTACTTCAGTTCAAGATATCACTGAAAAGCATAGTTTGTCACTGCCCTTGTGAAATTATACAGTGAAGACACGGGTAGTCTACTTTTTCCACCATCAGACACAGATTCATCGACTACAACCTATGATTGGTATCACCCAAATCGTCTTTTTTTTTTTTTTTTTTTTTTTTATAATTTTGGCAAACCTCATTTATTGGTAATTTTATAAAATGCCTATCTCATCCTGGTATTTTAGCAGCTCTATTTTTTACTTGTCACATTTGAATTAAATTACTTTTCATTTTGATGTCAACTTTATTTTTAGAGCAATGTATTACCAAATGTGTGGCCCTTACAATAATTATGAACATTTGATGATGTCTCATCCACTTGCAAAGAACAACATAGATGAGTTTTATATTCATTAAGGTTCTCCACTTATAAACAGTGTTTATCAACTCTAGCTAACTTAAATAAAGGTGAGCTTTTCCCTACTAAGGGGATTGTTTTAACTGAAGATCCCAGGATAAACAAGAACCAAGGCAATGCAAGCATCTAGAACATAGAAATAAGCAGATAACGAGAATGATCTCATTAAGACTCAGACTATTCAGTTTTCTTAGTTTCAACATTTCTTCATTCTTTGTTACTCTGCTCAGAATTCATTTTCTGGGAGAAGGAATTTCATTGGCATATGTGTCTATCCTTTAGAAAGAAAAAAGAAAGCATTGGTTAACAAGCCTATGAACACTGCATGGAATAAGGAAAGAAGATTTCTCAAGGTTTCGGTTATTTAATTTTTAGCCTAGGCACAGTGAACAGTGTGGCTGGATAGATAGAAGCAACTACTGGCCAAAGCCAGGGTATATTTTATTGAGGGGGTATAGTGTAGACTACGTGGAATTGTTTAAAACGAAGAGAAAAATCTTGTAATAAATCCCTTATGTACAACAGGGACAGAGCATCAAATGAACATTTGTATTTCAAATCTGTTGTACAGTAATATTTATCTTTGTCTATTACTTTTCGTACCTTACTGTTAACAAATTAAAGAATGTGACTAGTATTAGGATTTCTCTCATATTTAATTGTTTTTTCATTGAGGGAATCTGATGAAGCAAAGGCTCCAGACAAATAATGGAAAATATCCTGTTTATTGATTTCCATCTTTATTTCAGTGGCATCAACAGAAGACAAGAAATGACAGTAGAATGAGTTGAGTATCAATTCTGTCACTGCCCAGCTCTGATCTAGGATCAGCCATATACCTGAGTCTACTTTTTCCAATGTCGAATGAGGGGGTCCCAAGGCACAAGAAAATTACGATACAATTTCTGAAGTCAAATAAGTTTTAGAAATTCTGGTTTAAATGGGTTAAATGAAGTTAATTTTTTCCCCTCGATCTTCTTTGAGGCTTTAAATATGATATGTACATTGTGAATCGCCAAAGAAAGTAATATGATACACATTTTCACCACAGAATAATCTGGAACCCATTTTTCACTGGAGCTCTTTGAGGGACCTGGATGAGATTATTTATAAAAGACCTTACAGCTTTAAAATATATTAAGTGTATGCTTCTCATAAATAATGCAAAATCTATTTTAATGTCACTTATCATCTAGCCCTTTCTAGCTAATCAGCATAACCAGACTTTTCCACGTAGTTGAACCTACGTCCTCGTACCTACTAGTTGTGAGATGAGCAACAGACATGGGATAGTTTTGGTTTTGTTTTTTGTTTTTTGTTTTTTTTTGTAGTCAATATTATCACTTGAACTCCTCTGGCTGTTCCTTTGTGAGATGTTTTTTTAAGTTTTAAAGTTAACTGTTGTCACTTTTAGGGAGACTTGGTTTAAATGTAAGTTGAAAATATGAAACAACACTTTGATTAGATCTGATCAATATGTGGACTAGTATAATGCACATTCCATTTGTAGTCCCAAGTGGGCTTTGTTTTTCCTGAGACACAGCTGTGTTTACAGTCTACCGTGCTCTTTTTTGCTGTTCCTATTGAACTTCATCTCACTTTTATAGACTATTTCACTAGTTGTCTTCAGAGAATAGTTCTCTCACCCAAATAATTCTACTTATAAACCTATTCTCAAATTCATCTCATAAACTTTGATGACAATATTAAAACCTCAAGAATGCCTGAAATGGGGGTAGGGGGAGATGAGGTGCCTTTAAAGTTGACCTGAGCATTGATAATCCTATTTTTGCAATGAATAACTGATCAGTTTTGTACTCCCCAGT
Organism: Solenodon paradoxus; assembly: GCA_004363575.1. Taxonomy (NCBI): domain Eukaryota; kingdom Metazoa; phylum Chordata; class Mammalia; order Eulipotyphla; family Solenodontidae; genus Solenodon; species Solenodon paradoxus. The sequence continues at coordinate 174,783 of RJWH01002557.1, read as the reverse complement.
ACTGCTACCTAATAGTCTTTTCATCTGGTATCTCATTGTCCTACAAAAAAGAATCATGTATCCTACCTCCCTGCTCCAGGACATGGTCCCCACTGAACCCCAAATTCACGAGACTCATTACCCTACAGGCTTGAGTGGGGAAATGCTTCTGGTGCTTTCAATCTTTAGATTCTGACTGTTGGGCCCGACGAGGTCCCCAAAGCCTTGAGATCTTTAGAAGTTGTTCTGGAATATAGTTGTATAGGAGCTTCCTGCACTGCCTTGAAATCCAGGTATGAAAGGTGAGGCATGCCCCCTATCCCATGAGTTCCGTTCCCAGGGTGGACACGATGCTGATGCCGGCATTCATAAATGCTTTTTAGCAGCCTTCTGTTTGCTACTCCCTTTCCCTAATTAAACGCATCCGCTTGGTGGGTTTTCATATCCTGGTGCCCAAGTTTGATGTAAAAGCCAGCACCTTGAACTAATTCTTTTGGTTTAAAGTTGATAGAAGCATCCCATTTCATACAGAGCCTCTAACATCTGTCTGTTAGTCAAACTCCTTGCTTCTTCCTTCAGAACAATGACATACTTACTCTAAAGTGTTAAGTTCCCAGGGCGATTGTATCTCCTTCTTTCTTACTATAAACATAGTGGCACAGGAAGGGAAGGGAAAGTGGATAAAGGAGGGAACAAGCTATTTGTTTGAGTTCAAGGGATTCAGCAGAGCCCACCAAGGCTTTGACAGTGAGGAGTCCTGCTTCCTGGAAATCTTTTATCTGTTCAGACTTAAAGAAAATGACAAGGCAGATGCTGCTGGGTATTTTTATTTTTTTTAATTCTGCTTTTTATTCTAGAGGAAGTTTTAAACTGGAATGGGGTTGAAAGAAATAATTAATGCAATTTTATCCCCCTGAAGAAATCTGAACAGGTCTACATAATTTTAAACAAGCATATATGACAATTAGATATTAGATTAGATATATGACAATTAGAATTTTACAAAAGATAAATTGAGGAATGATCATTCCATTTACAGAAACTGAATTCCTTTCAATAACCCTTGAGCTGTTTTTAAAAATTATTTGATTCATAAAAATCCAGTTCATATATACTTTTCAGGATCAAATTGGTTGCAAAGAGTAAAGTAGCTGACCATCTTGAAAAGATAGTTGCAAGTGAATGGGAAAAATATTTCTTTGAGTGTAGGATGAAATTATTGATGCTTGAGAATTGAAAAAAATGTTATAATCCTCTTCCTTAGTAAGATGACAGTGGTTTGTGTGCGTGCGTGTGCGCGTGCACGTGTGTGTGTGTGTGTGCATGTGTGTGTTATTACTAAGGGCAAGTGTGGCAATAGCTCTGGCCTTGCCTGAAGTTATATAAAACAGTGTTATGCTGTGCAGAGAATATGGGCTAGTAGCTACTTATGAGAAATAACAGTTCTATAACTTCATTAGTTTTTCAAATTAGTATCACAGACAGCTCCCACTTTTCACCACTGTGCTTTCTGGAAATAGAATCATAAAGCAGAGAGTTGTAAAGTGCTTCTCATTTTCCTTCAGGAGTAATATCTTAATTGAGACTGTGTCTCCAACCAATATTTGAGAAAAAATAAATCATAGCTATGACCAACCCTATGTCAGAGCAAAGATGCAGTAGCCATAATCTTCCACAGTTATTTGAAATAGTAAAATTATACCCTTTTCTATAAAAGGGACATAAATGTATTATACACATTGATTTTACGTGCACTCTAAAGAAATATGTTCAGCAAATAAAAAGTTCAACTAAACTATTTCATAAATTTTAGCAGAACTAGCTATACTCTAAATTCATTAAATATTTAATTCCTAATAATCTGGTTCTTTGTATTTAAGAGGAGCTCTGGGGATGATTTCTTTGCCCTAGTTCTGTCTGAGGTAGTTTGCGTGAACACTTTTCTTTTGATGAATATTCCTGGGCCAGCCAGATCAGCCTGTTCAGTATCCTTCTCCTGAGTCCAATGAATTTTGGAGGGTTACTTGGCCTCTGAAAAGCTGAAGTTCAGTTTTTCAAGTGTGTAAAATGAGAAGACTGAATTAGATAGTCCCCAGAGTTTATGACATGAGTTTTGTGATCAGTGATGAGCTCCGATGCTGGTGTAAGGACTCAAAGGGGCTCCATGTGTCGCTGTCGCTGACAACGGTGAGGAGCTTTTCCCCATCTGTGTCACTCCTGTTTGAAAACGCAGGCCAATCAGGGCTGCTGCTGTTCAGTCAGCATTCCTCCAAATAAAATCCACCAACAAAAACGTGACCTCCTTCTTAGATTTGATACCTGACGCTATTTTGGCATCGTGGCCGTTGCCCTTCAAGGGAAGTCCTGGAGAACCACCACCAGCTTCTAATAAAACTAATAAACTAATAAAGAGTAGAAGCTCTTTCAAAGGTACTTTAAAATCATTGACTTTATGCTAATGTTTGAGTGCATTTTAAATGAATGTGGGGGGAAAAGGTTCACTCTATCTTGATGAGGACCTACTTATATTAGATGAAACTCACCCACCTACTCCATTATTGACTTTTTGTTTTACCTTTTCTACTCCAAATGTGACATTTTCTGGGCCTTTATAGTAGATCAGTGAGCAAACAAACATTTTCTTGGAGTGACCTCTTTCATTCATGTATCCTTTCTTTTCTTCCTTCATTTGACAGATAATGAGTTCATATTGCTGACGAGGTAGTATTTTAGATTCTGTGAATACGGTAGAGAGAAAAATTGGCAAAAACCCCACTTTAATACAACCTACACGTACTGGGAAGTAGGGATAGGGAGGAGGATTAACGAGTAAGTAAATTAATATGAAATACGTCAGGTTGCTGGCAAGTGCTATGATGAAAAAAAATAAGGCAATAAAGAGAATAGAGAATATAAATGTAGGGAATAACTATTTTATGTATGTATGTAATATATAAATGAAGTCTCTACAGTTAACTGACTACTCTGAATTGCACAGGTTCGCTGATTGGTGGATTTTCTTGCAAATGGATGCCATAAATTTCAATTATCGATAAATACAGTATTGTCAATATATTTTCTCTTCCTTAGGATTTTCTTAATAACATCTTTTCCCTACTTTAATTTATTATAAAAGTACAATGTGTAATGCATATGCATTAATTGACTATCTGTGATTGGAAGACTTCCTGCTAAGTGACAGACAATTGGTAGTGAAGTTTAGGGAGAGATGGACCCACCCTGTGACTCAAGCTGCTGAGACATTGGTATGTGGACCACATACAACCCAAGAACTCAGGTTCAAGATCTGAGGCCAGGATGAAAAAAACACACTGGACAACTAAATTAATAATTTTTTTTTTTTTTTTTTTTAAATTTGGGGGCAGGCAAAAGTTTAATGTGGATTTTCAATTTACAGGGGTCAAGCACCCCGATCCTTGAGTTTTTCGGGGTTAATAGTACTTGTCTCTAGGGTGATCTGTTTAATAGTTCACACTTGTGGAGGAACCCAAAAGACGTGCAGAGGTTAACCGTGTCTATCTGGCAAGCGGGTTTCAGGCAGAAGGAACAGAAAATTGCCAAGGGCAAGAGGACTACATGCCTGACCAGCTGGAGCAAGGTGATTAGAGCTAGATCTCTGAATGAGTGCTAGCTGAGTAAAATGTGTGTAATGAATTGGGGGGTAGGGAGTCATGCTCAATCATGGTATAAATCCAGGACTTCACTCCACGTGAGATGGGAGCTATTGGAGAGTTTTAAGCAGAGGAGCAGCATGATTGGCCTAGACTGCTATGTCTTTGTCCAGAGTGGAACAGAATCCTTTCTTTTTCTGATCCTTTGGGTTCAGTCTATTAATGGGAAGAATTTTTAGAAAATCAATGTTGTGGAAAAATGTTACATAGCTGTTAAATAGGACATTCATGAATCTAATATCTACGTTGCAAGATAAGAAGAAAAACAGAGATGTAAAGTCACCCTTGGTGTACCTTATGAATGAGCCCATATCTTTTTTAAATGTAAGGTAAAAATTAGTGCGTCTGTTGTTTTTTTAAGGCATCAGGAAAGACTGCTGGATCTTTGTGCAAAAATACAGGTGGCTTTCACAGAGTCCTAACCATTGGGTTTTCAATAAGACAAATTTCTGCTTTAGAATTTTTGCTTTATTGCTTCTTTTGGTTCTTGTGCTGCATATTATCAACCAATCCTATCCTCCTCTCAGCCCAGGCTAAGGATCCACAGAATGGGATCAGTCAAGAATTGCTGAATCCCAAGGGATGCTATGAGGTTAGAGACAGTTATGCCAGACTAAGCAATATCTCCTTTTGCTGGGGTGTGTGCACTGGGGACAGTGCCAGTTTTCTCAGTTCTCATTTAGAACATTAGGCTACTGTGTTTTGTTTCCTATTTCCATCCCCTCCCCACACACACTGATACGTGTGGGTATTTAAGAGTACATCAGTTACAGTAATAGAATATTAGAAGGCTTTTTCCTGACAGCTAACTGAGAAATGCACAGGACATGTCTTTGCAGGCCAAACCCCCGCTTGGTTTTCTTCCCGAAACTTTCTGCAAATGCTATGGATTACACAGTCAAGTTCTACCAAGTTTTAACCCACCCCAGTTTTTTTTTTTGGAAGGACTTTTAATTGCTTCTGGGAAATTATGAAGCAAATATTTGAAGTGGGCCAGTCATGAAGAAAAGTATGATTTATGCTGTGGACTGGGGTTGTAGTTTTGGCATCAGAAAGACTTGGATTTGAATATCCATTCTGCCGTACCCTAGCTGTGTATGTCATCGGCTGACAGCTTAGTCCTCTAAGCCTCAGTTTCCTCATCTCCAAAATATGGATCATAATGCCTGCCTTGCAGAACTGTTCTGAGGATTAAATTAATAAATCTGACATGTGCCTAGTCCAAAGAAATAGTAGATGAATGGTAGCTATAATTATTAATTAATATTAATAATATAAAATAGTAATATTATTAATATTACTATTATGATTATGCATCCTGAACTGAAGTTCCCTCCCACCAAGCCCCACATCATTTAAGAAATGATTTCATATTTCTAATTTGTATTTGGTCAAGTTGAAAAAAGAAACAGTATGGAGAAATAATATTCTAGAGTAACTGATGCCAAAACTATCCTAAAATAAAAATATATCTTATTAATCCCTTAATACAATCATTTGTAACCATTCTGCAGCAGATTTATTGACTACAACATTCATTTAGAAATGCTAAACTAATGAGAAGTCGGCCATTAATTGTGATAATGGTCTATCCTTTTGAGCTTGAACCATGTGTACTTATTTGGCCTCATTTCAAAATAATAAATTTTCCCAAACTCATTTCATTTCTTGAAAATGTGCTTATGATTTAGGTCATGCTTTGGATTATCTGAGTAGTATTCCTAAAATCCATCATCCAAAATAAACTATATGATTCTGGGCTATTTTAAGATTGAGAAAGTTCAGACATTTTTAGGAAATTGCATTAAAGGGGTTACAGAACCTTCTCAAGCCTCTAGTTTATCATTTTTGCCAATGCTTGATTGTGATTCCATATGAAGGTTTATTTTCTTTTTAAAATAGCTCTGCACAAAGAGAATATACTGCTAAATACTACTGCAAGGGAATGTTTACAGATGCAAATGACTTCTATTTAAGGAGCTCATGATTAAAACTTGAAAGAATGTGGTACTAGAAAGCATGTGAATAACCTTTGAAAAATTTCACAATAGAATTGAATATGGGATATTTATAATCTAGGATTACAGAGATAAGGTTGTGCGTGAATATGTATGTTCTCTATGCCACAAAGGACCTCACACTGAAACGTGTTCATCTAATTTTGCTTTTTTAAAAATTGGGATAAATTAACTGTTTTATTATTGGGAAACTAATGTTGAAGGAACTGGAAGGCCAGGGAACTAAAGGGAGCTGCTGTCACGTTTGCCTGCAACAGGTGTCCCGCTTTCCCTAATTCCCTCTTTTTGATAAGGACTAGACATCTTTCTGGTAAACTCTTCAGTGGCCATTCCAGTCTCTCATGGATGCTTTCGAGGCTCAGAAAAAGCACATTTTATTCTTTCATGGCTCACAAAGCTTGTTGCCAATAAAGTCAGAAAAGGAACATGATCTTTGAAAGACATTTTTTTTTTCTTCAATCTGTTCATCCCCACAGAAGACCTGCACTTTGTTTTTTGTTTTGTTTTATAGATTGAACTTCTCTGATCACCAAGGAAATGGGTGGGACTCATGCTTCTCATCTGGGTAGAAATTATCTCTTGCTCTTGGGTGCTGTCAGCAGTCCCTACCCCTGCAGGGGTTTGGGTTGAGGGTCTGGTTCAGGCCCTGGCTGGACAGGAGAACTAATGAACATGTCATGTGTGTCTCGAGTTTTCCTGTCTCTGGCACAGCTGTGGCACTTTCCCCCCCTGCTGCGAGGCACAGCAAGCTGGCCATTTGTTGGCAAGTTCATATTTCACACTGCAGGGAATTGAAATGATTGAACAGACAGAAGAAGAGTTTTATTTGCAGTAGCCTACGTATCCCCAGACTCTGATTTGGCATAAAACATCTGCTTCATGATCTGCTTCAAGGCCAGTTCCTTTCCTCCCACAAAGGTTACGACTTCAGGCAAGCTGTGCTTCCCCTGGCAGGAGGAAATTTTGCCCGAAGACTTGATTTAGTCAGAATCAAAGCATCCTGCCACAGAATTTCTTTTTTCAATTATCTCCGAAGAGGCAGCCAGACTTTAAATGTATCAGTATAATAACTGTAATGAAATAAAGCAGACACTCCCTCCTCCAGTTCGCCATCAAGGGAGGTGCACATACAGCTGCACAGCTGCCCCCCAGCATCCGGGGACACTTACTGAGCTGTCTGCCAGCACCCTTGTCTTGGCAACGGTACATGGTAGGTATGGCCTTGGCACGTGTCACCCCCTCCTCAGATAAATAGATGCACACAGTGCAAACCTGCACTGTGTACATCTTTCAGATTATGGAAGCAAGTTGGCGTGATTCCGAATGTAATTATTGTTATTTTTCATAGCAAGGAAGTAGCTGCTAGCCTTTGTTTTGCAGTATGGTCCTAATTACTAATTATGTTTACCCGCATGATGATGTTGTGCTTAGTCATATTTTTTTGTTGTTTAAGAGAGAGCCCTTGCTAGCCTTACAGACATACATACGAAATTAAATCCTGGCATTTTATTATGCTGGGGCAATTAGATGCCATCCTGGTAATGAGAAACATGACATCTTCATCTCTCTTCTCGATATTTTCAAGTTGTTGAATGCTGACATTGACTAGGATTGAGTACCATCTTCCCCCTGCATGTGTGCACATGCGTGAACACACACACACGCACGCAGACAGGCACGTGCACACACATCCCTAATTGAATATCTGCATATCTCCAAGGAGTCCTGTGGGTGAAACCATGTATTCATCTTCTTTAGTTCTTAGGCCACTTTGGTTTAAGAGTAAGAACTGTTGCTTTTATGAAGTGCCTTTTTCTATAAAGTCAAAACCTCACAGCAGTGCACAGAAAGCTGATGGTATAAAGGAGCTAAGTAGAGTCTTTAATAGAAAGAGCTGGGTTGTAAGTGTTTTTGTTCCTACGGAGCAGATAGATTTGGCTCCATCTGTTCCATATTCATAACAAAGAAGCACACTTACAGGAGGAACAACTTCCCCAGCCTCCTGGTAACGATCTTTTCACCAGAATGAAAGCATCTGAACCCAGTGGCTGGGTCCCCACAAAAAGCAGCTCACAGGATTGCACTTTGGAATCCCAATTTCCTTGTAACTCAGGTTGACATAAATTTTCCCACTACATAGAATGAGAACAAAAATTACTGAATTCTCATCTCCCTGCAGCATTGTGTAGTTGGCAAGTTCAAAAAGTGTGGGCTCCACCTCCCCCTCGGCCACCACAAAAGATTTGTAATTAGATAGTGTGGAGGGAAGTTTTCACTTGAAGTATCTAAAGGTATCACTGGGGAGAGGCTGTTCTTCAAACTTTTAAGTTGTTTCTCTTCAGACTTTTAAATCTTTTTAAAACTGGGGTTAATGAATAGAAATATGACTTATACCAAATAAGGGAAAAACCCCTGTTGAGTTTTGTAATTAGCAAACTTCAAAGCCAATTTCAACTGAGGCCTCTTAGATTAAAAAGATAAGTTGACCCAAGAGGATGGCTTTTTCTTCCACTAAGTGGAAGAAAAATAGAATGAGTTTTTTTTGCTCAAAATGGCAAACCATATAAAAAAAAAAACTTCCTATTTATATGACATGTCGAGTCAGAATCAAAATGTAAATGATTTTTCCAAGTTTAATAGTGCATTGTTATTACTATCCTGGCTAGGGGATAGACTCCTATTTTCTTCAGAAATAGGAGTATATTTGAAATAGGAATATTTTGAGTTATGCGTATCCTTTTCTGCATTCTGTGGACTTTTCAGCTATTAGAAACTCCTTAAAAATACATTATTGATTTATTTAATATACATTATGGTAAAGTCATCATTGTAATTTATCAACCTTTTGTTATCCATCTTGATACCATCTGTACATTATCTGCTAAAGGAGGGTTTCTGGCAAATCAAATAGTAAACAAATCTCAAGTTTGCAGCAGTAATAAAATAGGCATAGTTTGCATCTCGCCATCTAGAAGATGGCTTCGTGTTTTAGCAAGAGGACATATGAAAGTCATATTTACAGAAAATGAAAAATGTCTGTGAATATCTCACTCAGCTTTCTAGAATAACTTTGGTTAATGTTTATAATATATGGACTAGAATATTTTGGCTTACTCAATTTTTATTTTATTCAATAATTTATTCTTTCAAAAATACTTTTTTGTTTGTTTGTTTATCTCTTCTGTCTTAGGTTTTGGAAAGACTATGGTATATTAAAGAGTGGTTTCTGCTTCTGGAGTTTACACTCCTAATTAGGAAATAGACAAATCTCTGTCTCTTATCTAGAGCCTGTGAAAGGAGATGAATGCAGTGAAAGAAACATGGAGAGTAGGGCACAGACTGTTTTCGGTGTGGCAGTCATGGAAGGCTCTCTGAGGAGGCTGCATCTGAACCAGACCCTAAAGGAAATATCAGTATCAATCTTTGGTGCACAGAGAATAGTTTTTACCCATAGGAAGGATGAAAGGATTTAACATTTCATGTTGATTTATTGAAGTTACAAATTTAAAAAAATAATTGTTCCCTAAAATGTCTAATTTAGCCTATTCAAATTAGCTTACATACTCTATGATTCAGTACCTAAGCAAGTAAATTTAATTATTTGGTTCCATTTACAAGCTTGGTTAATTAAACTCCTTTGGTTTTTTAAAAAAATATTTCACTTCTTTTACTCTAAAACTTCCCACGTACTTGATAATTATTATCATTACAATAAACTAAACTTAATAAAACTGGCATGCCATGGTAGCTTAGCTGTTAAGTCTGTGGCCTCTGGCCTGCATAGTCCAAATGCATCCCAAAGACTCAGATTCATGACCTGGGGTGGTGGAGACTACCAAGATGTACAACAAAATACAAAAATAATAAAATGCTTCTTCCCTTCTCTTCTTGCCTGGATGCCTGTCTGTTCATCTTCATTCCTGCCTCCATCTTTCCTTTTATTTTTAAAAAAAAAAAAAAAAAAAGATGAATTTTCAGTTTTCCTAAATGTTTTAAAATAGTATGCAAACAAGATTTCACTAAGTCACAAGTCTCAGTTATTCCATTATATATTTAAATTGGATTTACATATGTGATCCATGGTCATTTTTCATATATTTTAAAAGTTTTAAAGTTCTGCATTCTCAGATGCTTTTTTTAACACCACAAATACTAGCTCTGTGGTTTCGGTTCTCTTAAAAATGCCTATACTTAGGTTTTAAACTCAGTTGTAACTAAAAGACAAGTCTATTTTGGGGATGATATTCTCACATAAGGTTTCTCACCTTAACAAGACCTTTGAATGACTAAAGGATTTCAGTCAGGATGACTTCACTTTTACCTCTGATCACGGTGGCGCCAGCATCATGAGTTTGTCCTTAGAGAAGCCCATGTTCATCCAAGTTCAAGCATTATCTTATCTTATTCATTATTGGAGGGGCCCACAGCCCTACGCAGGCCAATCATCGGATATGATTCTGCCTCTCTTTGACTCTAAAACTGCCCACATTCCTTTCTTCCTTCTTAGCCTGTAGCATCAGTAAATCACAGGTATGATCATGATACCTGCTTCAGTTTTGAATGTCTTTCTAGACTTGACAATTAGATCTTCATTTCTAAGATCATAAGAAGGAGCCAACAGAGAAAGGAGAGTATTCTTCCAGGAAAAGGGACATTTAAAAAAAAAAATTACTTGACATTTGCTACAATCTCGTCTTTATTTTTCTTTTTTATAACCTAAGTTTGGTTCATGCTTGGTGAACAAATCATGTTGCAGCTACACAAACTTTTAACCTCTAGACTCACTCTTTAAGTCGTTACTGAACACTGAACAAAGCAGGGGCTTTTCTGGACCATGAACCCACAGGGCTCTTGCCCAAGAGAGCTCGCAAGTCTAGTAGCAGAGATACCCTGTAACAGACAGCACTCAGAGCAGACTGGGCACGTGCTTCTCAGGGGATAGAAAATGATCAGTGTTAGAATTCAGAAGAAGGGTTATAGGGAAATATCTCAGACAGAGAGAACTGGGATTTTGAGAGGCAAAGGAAAGATCATGTGAGAAAAGGAGGAGGTAGGCAGGAAATATTGTTGGGACTAACTAGTCATATGTCCTGGAGGAGGAAAAAGAGTGGAAGAGAGAAGAGGAAAATCAGGGTTGGGGGCAAATCCCGGATGCTTTTCTGTAATAATACAGCCATTAACGTACTGGAAATGGTCCTACTCAGAGACAACCAGAGCAAACTAGGATTTAGTCCCTGTCATTAACTTGATTTGACTCGTTCTCTCAACCTATAATCTTCATCAAGGAAAGCATTTTTTGGTGTGAAACAAAATGTGCAATCGTGGTAGCTAAATGATTGCCTCCTTGTTAACACTGAGCCTTCTGAAGAGAGCATATGAATCTGTCAGGCCCCTGGGCCTCCTCTAGAGGCCTGTGGCCTACGCCTGGCTCTCCCTACCTAAATACTTATCAGCAGAAATAGCAGACACTGGGGATCGTCTACTCTGGCTTTAAAAAAAAAACAAAACAAGGAAATAATTGATTTGTGCTATTTACCTAAATATGATGCAGAAAATAAATATCAAAGAGCAAAATAGCAACCATTCACACAATCACCCATGGACTGGTGACCACTGTACAGGGGTGACACCACCTCCGGACTGGTTTTATTTAGTGTCATCTCTGCGGCACAGCAATGCGGCTGCAAAGGCAGGTCAGTGCCCAGCCTGGTTGCTTCTCTGTAGGATTTATGTCTTCATCTTGGGTCAGTGTCCCTCTGACAGAATAGCATGCTCACATTCCTGAAATGGATTGAAAAAAGTACTCACAGCGTCTTAGCATGATTTTTTGAAAGGAACAGGGTCTTCCATTGCCCTTTCTGGTTCTCTAAATCCTTACCAAGTCTCTAGGACACATCCCCCTATAAACACCTTCATATCCTCCAGCCCCAACCCACCCCCTAAAAACCCTAAAACCTGTAGTAGGTTTTTCTTCAGTTTTCTAATTTACAGTTTTTCTCATTTAGTTTACAATTACAGGGTTTCACTTGCTCTCCTGGTTTTCCTTATGACTCATAACTTTTTTAAAAGCATTTTTATTGTATTTTAATTCAGTTGTTCACACTGGTTGTTCCTTGCACCCCACCCCACCCCCAGGCCTGGGACTTGAACCCAGGGGTATGTGGCTGTACTCCTTAGGAGGCAACTGGCCTAACTGCTACTCTACCAGGGTGTGCCCATCGATGACGTTTTATCATACTATCCATAGCCTGACCTTCTCCCTCCTACAAATGTGTACTGAGAACTAAAGATGCTCATAGGGAGGTCACTGTGCAGAGGGAGCAATATGGACAAGATGAGCAGAGCTGACGATGTCATACCTAGAGTAGGAAGATGATGCTCCAGATCTGTCTCTGTCACCTGAAGTTCCAGGTACAATAGAACAACTCCTCCAGCGTAGGCTACACGTAACTTTTTTTTTTTTTTTTTCCGGAAAGGGGAGGCTAACAGAGAATCTGAGTCCTAGCAGTTAAATCAGAATGGATGAACCAGGGAGCAAGTTCAGAGCAAGCATTCAGACCACTAATCCCTGTCCCTCCCAAGGTCCTCACTGAGGATAAGGATGAAAGTGATTATAAAAGGTTCAAAGAAATACTAACTTCTTTTCTAGGAGTTTCTTTGTATTAACTTGAGGATTTATTGGTAATTTACTGTCATGCTGTATTAGTGCTATATGATAATGACATTGTTTCTATTAATACAGTACAAATGAGTAATGAGATTTGTGGCTTTCATTGCCTGCCAGTTAACAAGTCACCCCCAGATAACACATCAGAGGTGGCCCAAGAAACCTGTGGAGAAGGAATAATATAAAAAATTCCATTCTGGGTTTTTAGGAATTCTGTCTTTTGTCTGAGTTGTTGTTGTTATCTTTATGATGTAGCTTTCAGCTGAAAAAGAGTTTTTGTAAGTGAATCATTCTGCTTATCTGCATTCCTTTGTCAGGTTATACCTATCTGGCATAGCAGGCAGATTCACCAAAATCACCACCAACTGGAGAGAGAGAATGAGCTGACCTCACTCACCTGGGGCAGTCATTTCAATTGTGTGGCTTCAGGAAAGCCCAGGCCTTAGAAAATTGTTACAAGGCTAGTTTATAATTGGAAACATTTTTTGCTAACTGTTCAAAGATGATCAGTATTCTTTTTTGTTTTTTAAAATAGAAAAATATCCAAAAAGGAGCTCCATTATATTTCCTCCTGTTTAGGGTTTTGATTACAATTAAAATGATATCTAGTTGTTAGCTTGCTTTCTGTGGACTGGATTTTTCTGGGCACATCATGGAAGAAAGAGATAAAGCCTAGTTTCAGAATCTGAGATTTAAGCTGACTTAAATTTCCCTTAGAATGAATTAGAAATGCTTCTTATAGAGAATGTTTTAAAAGCATTCTCCAAATCCAGGTTATATAAACACCTGTGCGCGCACACATATATACATATATGTGTATATATAATATAAATTTGGGGGATTCATACTTAAATGATATCAATGTCTAGGGGACAAAACCATATCCTTTATAGAACAGTAAACACAAGTTTGTTGTCACTGGATTTTAAAAAGCAAGTTTGCCCACATTTCACATAAATGTATATAAAAAGCATGATATATCCAATTTGTTTATTCCTAGAAATCAGTGGAAAGAAACTTGTCCTCGACTATTTATTTGAGGCTGCTAAGGAAAAGTAATTGATCTACTGAGGCTCAGCTGCTGGAATTTAAATAATAGCTAAGTTACCCTTTGCAGTGAGAACTTTGCCTAAGGGGGCAGGGAGCTGGGGAGCGGGGAACAACATGGCATAGGCGCTACCTCCCTTCACTTTTGTCTGAGGCTGCACAGCTGGACCCTATTTTACTTGCCTTGCCCTGAACTTTACTCTAATTGTTTGTCCCTGTAGCAGTTCCATGGTGTTGAAACCAAGTTTTAGCTTGGAGGGTACATTGTTCTACCCTTCTTATAATGTGGGAAACACCTCCCTCTTCCTTTTCTAGTGGCTTTTTTTTTTTTTTGAAACATTCCCAGAACCTATCAAAGTCTCTCCAATTGCATAATATTTTAAATTTCTCCATGCCTTCCACCTTTACTTAGTAACCTCATTTCCAATTTTTACATCTGGAGCTTTGAACTTGACCTGCCACAGCGGACGCTGGACTGCGAGACATGAAGCATTTGGCCAATGGTAGCCAGCTTTCAGGGTTGCCCTTAGGATGCAAGTTTGATAATCCTGGAGCATGTTATCAAAAAACATGTGATTTTTAAATCTCAAAGGGTAGAATGGTGAGATGTATTCCATCACTAACTGATGATTTTGTTCTTAACATGAAAATTAAGTGTTGTGGTGCTTTAAAAAAAAAAAAGGACAGGTAGCCAGTTGCAAATCGTTGCTGGAGTGCTCTTTCCTTACTAGAGTCTGAACTTTTAAGACTTTTTCTGAGGTTCTGGTAACCATTTTGCAAGAAGTCCATATGGTTTTCGTTAATCTCTATGCTCTTCCCACCACTTCTGGTTCCCACTTCCACCCATATACACAAAATGAGTTTTATTGATTCATTAAAATCTAGAAGACATTTTAAGTAGTAACATTTATTGAAATGGACCTTACTTCTTCAGCATTTATTGTAAAAGGAATAGTAATGCTTAATTCCTCCATCACCGCCATCACCTACTTTGTATATATATATCTATGTTGCATGTTATGCCACATGAAAACCTAGAGGGAAAGCAAGTCTCTGCCAATAACTAGTAGCCTATCTCTTCTTTTACTTGCACAAATTGAGAACTATTACCTGTGGCAAACATAATGGAAAACTGCATTTTTAATGCTTACACATACTCATTTCTTTAAAAAAGTAGCTCAGATTGACAAAGGATGCAGAAAAGGATTTAGACCTTTGGAATTGGGATTTGAGGATGATTAAGGTTAGGCAGAGATGTAAAGTTGACTCCTGAGTACAGTGGTGGGTTTAAAAAATATGAAAAAGACATAGCATGAAAGTCTCATATCTCATGTGCTAAACGTTTGCTTCTTCATGAAGAAAGTTTGTTACCTTGATTACTTTTGAGTTGCTTGAAATCTCAAATTTTATATGTAATGTCTGATCACCTGTGTAGGAAATTTTTGACATGAAGCCAAGCTTTCACTTACTGTTACAGTTCTTGTACTTCAAGTGTTTTTAAAGCTCACCCTTACATTCTGTTTCTCATATTTGAAGAAAGATGTTCTCTTATGATTTAAGTTTACATTTTGTATTAAATCTCATTTAGGTGCACCCAGCAATTTGGACTAAAAGTGAGACATCATGCTAATTGCAAGGAACAGCACAGGTTGGCTACATTAGCAAAAACAAACTAAGTGGCATGGGAAGGAGAATGAAAAACAATTTTTAAATGCTGGAGTGAAGCACATAGATATGTCTTGTAGACTTCATTCAACAGCAGTTTATAATTACCTCTCTTCAAGGCCTATTTTAAGTGGCCTTGTCATAATAGCTTGAAACATGAACTAGTAAGGCATGTAGTTGTTTAGACATAGCAGCAGGTTAAGGGAGGAGCACCATGGCGGGAGCAAGGCCGTGGCTGTATATTAACAGAGGGTGTTTCAGGGCCTTAGTCCTTAGGGTCTCAAGTCAGCCATGGGACACCTTGCATGGATTTGTTTGTCTACAGCATGTATTTGCCTCTTGCTTTCCCTACTTTCAAGGGGAAGAGAAAGCACAAAAGCATACATTCAAGGAGCTGGTGCTCATTGGAGCCATGTCAGGAGCTGCCTACTCCAAGCAGCATGCCAGTCTTCTCTTGCCAGCTTTGACTGATGGGCCTTTAGTTAATTGTGACATGAATAGTATGTCTAAATACATACTATGCTAAATACAGCTTTTAGAAGTACTGTTTGGGGAACACTAAATGTGATCCCCTTTATGTCTCAAATTGGCTGATAAGTGCTGAGCCTGCTCACCTGAGCCCCAGGAGACCAAGGAAATAGGCTTCAGGAATGTCTGAAGGCAGGGCTCTGTCTGAGGTCATGGAGCAAAGTCAAGAGAAGTGGCCCTTGTGGCCTTATTAGCATGATACTCTAAACAAAGAACCAGAGGGCCCCCATCTTATATTTCATTATGTGTTTGAGGTTATGAGTGGTATTCTGCAGATCATTAGGGGGAAGGGAGCCTCTGGATTGATTCATAAAGTTGCTATTAAGATCGTGGAATGGGAGGTTGTGCTTTTTTTAATGGTCCCTTTACTCGTCCTCCTAGCTTCCTGACTCCAAAATTATGTTTTCAGCAGCAAATTGGGATGTGAATTTGGATTATGTGACAAATGTTTAAGACATGAGTTGAATTTCTCATTTTAATTTGACAAATTCTATTAGAAAACCCTTGCATCTCTATAGGAAGAGTTCAAGTGTAGGTTTTCTTTACCTGTTGCAAGTTAATACCTCATTTGGTTACTAAAGCTCCAATTTGGTAACTTAGCAATGAAATGTTTTAATTCTCTTGTCCCAGTTGCTATTGGTTGGCTTGTGAAGTACCTGTAAAGCCTCTGATAAAATTCCCTCTGATACACATGTCTGGGACACCCTCAGAATCCCAGACAAAGCTGATACTCCCTGCCCCAACGCTGTGCCCACAATTCACTCCAACTTCAGTTATCACACAGATCCCTCCTGGTGCTCTAAACCATGCTTCATATTTATGGCCCCAGCTGGACTAAGCACACCATAAGGGCAGGACAAGTTGTATTAAATATGTCTGCCACCACAGCATTAATAAGGAAACTAGCACATAGTAGGGACTTTTGGTATCCGGATGGACGAAGCTAAAGCACTTTATGCTATCTGCTAGTAATTATTCATCTGCTTTCCAATAATGACTGTACATCTTTTAAGGAAAGTAGCACAAGAAATGCTATATAAATTTTCTTTTGAGGTAAAACTAGTATTGGGCTTTATCTCCCAAATCATAGGGATTAATATTACCTACCCTCTGACATAAGCCAAGTACTCTCTACATTTTTACTCCCTGCAGCCATCCTTAATTGTTTTGCTCATAATTGATCCTGAGAGGATTTTCTTTATAAATTTACCTGTGTGAATATTATGTTTTTCAATTCCTCTGTTATTTTGTGTTTTTAATGCTCTGATTTTTGTTTACTTGTGACTAGTAAGCACTTTTATATTACCTTCTATCTTTTTACAAACCGTGAATAATCTCTGTAAGTGGCATACAGGCATCCCACACCTGTCGGCAAGGGGCTGGTGGGCGGGAGCTGGCAGGGGGATCTTGAAACACAGCGTAGATTAAAGCCACACTCCTTTGTTTTTAAACTTTGCATAAAAACTGAATTTTGCTGATGTATATAGAAACGTCTAAGCTTTTTGGTTTTAATGTCCTCGATGTGTTAAATCAGGAACCTAAGTTAGTCTGACCTAGCAAAGCGTACACCCTCTCAGGCTGGTGGCAGAGTCTCAGGAGTACTTCATGAACACAGGTCGAAGGTTGTAGTGTCAACTGATTTAATGTCACCTGTATCCTGTACTCATCAGTTTTTCTAAGGGTTTGAGCTCAATAGTCAAGCAGTATTACAAGGCATTGTTTTAGTTTTTCTGGTAATATGGAGGAAATGAGGAAATAATGGGGAATGTGATGAGGAAGAGTCTTATACGAATACATTTTATATTCTTAACTCATAGAATTGTGTAACTTATCCTGTTGTTAAGACTAATTTGTTTCTCTTTGGGAGCTGATAAGAAAACTCTCCAGTTCTCCCTGAACAGTTTATGGTTGTTGCCGTTTATTTAGTCCAGTGTGTCCTACAGTGATTCTTATGTCCTGGATTTATAGGAATTCTCCTACATTTAAATCTAATACCAGTCCTGACTTCATGAAGTTCCCCCACTAAAACAATTAAATATTTGATTCAGACGTAAGCCTGTTAGATCTCAAAGTCTCACCAATAAAAATCACTTACTGCTCATGACAATTCATGTTCACAGACTTGAAGTTAGTTCATCTTGGCTCAAAATCCACACAATGGCAGTGTAACTGTCCCTGTGTTGCTTTTCCACACCACCTCTCATGAATAAGACATAAACTATCTCAAGAACTCATGGTTTTCCTATTGAATTGGAGTCACCTATGTGCACTGTGTAGTGACATGCACATTTGCAGTTGGGGTCCACAGGAAGGACACCATTTCCTGGATCAAACCATAGAGTGCAAATATTGTGCCCTAAATAACACACTAGTTACTGTAAATGTCAGTAGAGGGAGTTTTTCCGACTTTGATTTAATGAAGGCCTACAGCAAAGCCAGCTGTTAGCACTTCTTAACTGCTTGTCAGTGAGCGGGGAAGATGGGAGGGCCAAAAACATCTTCTCTGTATACTTTGGTCTTAAAATTAAAAGTTTTCCACAAGCGTTGAATAGTGACATTTGGGGTCCTTTTCAGCTTGATGTCCTTTAGGTGGAAAATGTTGAAGTTCTCTTCTGGGACATGGATCTGGAGTTCCATAAAGAGATTCATATAAAATTAGTGTGTCGTTTGCAACCTCAGTTCTCTCACCTGCAAAATCAGCATTTTCGTGTTCTGGGTTTCCCACAAGGAATAATAAAAGATAAAAACCTAGGAGAGAGAAGACTTACCAAACACTGGTCCTCTCTTTCTCATCGAGGGTATAGCCAAATGAATTGTAAGCCATGTGTGTTTTGATTGATGTCATCTGCTTTTTTCTGAACAAAGAAACTACTTGTAGCAAACACATAGGGAGGAAAATACGCAGCACTTATTTCTGTAATTTTTGTCATTTCTAGAATGCATTAATAAACATATGTGATTGTTAAGGGTCTTACCGCCCTTGGAAATCCCTTTGACATTATGCTGTGTGTACTGAGGGGAGATAATCTTTCAAATGCAGGGAAAGTTTACTGTCTTATTATCTTGAAGAGGAGAAGAAAGTTTCTTCCTCAAATCATTTATAACTTGAAACATGTTGTCATGTTTTAGTAGGCATGCTTTAATAATTCCATCCTTCTCTGTGGCAATTTTTTAAAAATAAATGTCCTATTGCAACACAGTCCTTTCTCAATAGTATATTGTCCTTATAATACCATGATGGAAGTTGCTGGGCTGGGTTTAGTCATATAGAATGTGGAGCCAAGTTCTTAGTAAAGCCTCTAATTGAATTACCTGCATAGCACTGATAGAGACTGGCTTTCAGGGTAGACAAAGCTTTGCTTCCCCAGCAGAAGTGGGTCATGTGTAAGTCTGTCTTGGAACTCTGTTGTTACTGGTTTGTGCCGACACTTTCCCCTTGGACTCTCATCGGCCCCTTTCACTCAGCAGAGGAAGAGTTGCTCAGTGAAAGCAGGAAGGACCATGCATATTACCTTTTCCTTTTAGAGAACATTGATAAGAGTTGAATGGAGGAAGTCTTTGAAATAAAAATTCAAAGTTAATTTTTCTGTATATGATCAACATTCTTGCATGAGTCTTTATTATACTGAAAAGAGAAGATCTGGATGGGAAAGAACCCTTTCTATAGCCATCTGTATCAATCCAAAAAACCGTGGTCTGTTTTAGCTTCTGGGGAGAATTAGAGTCTGCTTCAACAGTGTGGGAAAGAATTTACTGTGGACCATTTGCATTTGAACATGAGGAGTAATGTGTTCTGGTCTCTCCTTTCCTGCTCCCTTTTTGTCTCCTCCACAGCTTCTGCAATCCCAGATAATGGAAGAAGGTCCTGTCTAAAGCTCAAAGTCTTTGTGAGACCAACAAGTAAGTTCACAGAATGAGCTTCAGAGGGTGGCTTCACAGCGCATGCTTTATTGTGTGGTCTGGTTCACAGCGGTAAACCTTTTTTTTTTAAATGTTAAATCCTGTGTGGTATCTGTTTGATATATCAACATCCATGTTTTAGTTTTCATCATATTTTTTCTCATCATTCTTCATGATGCTTTTATTTTAAGTACACAGCAGTTGCTAACTTGTTGTTTCTTAGACTGTTGTATGCGCACAGCAAATGGGAACAATATTGGCATTTGGATACATGCCACTGATTGTAAAACAATCTCTAGACGTAAGAGGAAAAAAATAGAGAGAAAGAAAAAAAGAAAGAAATGGGAGTTTAAGGGTGTCTTCACTAACATATTTGGCTGTTATCTCTATTTTTGTTATAGATAGCTGTATGAAAACTATAGGTGTTCATGATCGTGTTTTCGATGTTAACGACAAAGTAGAAAATTCATTAGAACCAGCAGGTTAGTATGCTTAGAGAATCTCTTTTAACAAATGCATCTCTCTCTGGTGCTTCAGTACTTTTTTTCCTTTCTTCCTCTCTGCATGTCTGCATGTTGCAGTTGCTCTGCTTTCGCTCATTGCTAGTAATGCTAATATTACTTATCTTCTACCTCATTCCTCTCGTATCTTTGTGGAATGCATGTTAGATAAAATATGACTTTTCTTTTTTGGACATGGGTTTGATATAATGCAGTATCATAATATAGATGCCCCATCAGAATGCTAAAATCTCACTACTTTTTACCATATCCTCCGAGCATGCTGGTGAATCACTGTGAATATTAATGGATTTGTGTTCATAGAAGACAGAAAAAAATTCTATTGTATATGATTCTAAAGCTTTCTTTTATGTCTAAATCTGTGGATAAAAGCCAGACTACATCGCACAAAATAGTAACTAATTCAACATCTTAACTTTCTCTAGAAAACCACATGGTATCAGTTAATTGATCTCAAGGACTTCACTTGATTTCACATTTTATTTGTGTTGTCGTTGTCAATAGAAATTGGTCTGGAGAAGTGTACTCATTCCACCTCCTAACAATACCAGTTCCATACCTGCCTCTCCCATAAAGGTGTCAGTAATCTGTCCAACCAAAGGTCATCCCTAATTACTGAGGCACAATAGGATAAACTTTTTTTTCTACTACTAATTTCCACATTCCCAACATTCCCATTACTGTGAAGAAAAGTGAAACCCAATAAAGCACTCACGGAAACATTTACACTGTAGTAAGTGATCCTTTTGGTTATAAATTCAATCTCACTGTTTAGTGCATCTGCACTAGTGTGAGGAGTGGGAGTCCTCTGTCCACCATTCACTGAGGAGTAGCCTTCCTGTCCCTGCACACTCATCCTCCTGTGGTATCCCTTCCTCACCCAACTTTGGTTTCCATAACCATCTTCCATGACCATCTCAAAACTTAAGGAAAAGAAAATGATTTCCTCTTAGAGAAAGCTACGGGCCCCCTTCTGGAAACAGAGACTTTCTCATCTATTTGCAGTAGGATTTCTCTTTCTTATGGCCCCCTAGAAATTAAAGAATTCTGAGGTCCACTTTATCCTTGGAGTATTGTTACTGGGACAACACAGTCAATGAGCCTTAGGGAAACTTAACCTGAGTAAATTCGCTGCCTCAGGACATACAATAGCTTTCACACTAACTGACAGTAAGAGTTAGGCTTTTTTCCCCAAGCATTCTTGTATTTCTAAGGCAGACATCTTCCTCTGTGCACAAATGAGAGGTGTGTACAATAAGTTCTCAGAGGCCTTAGTGATTCCCCGGGGATCAGTTAGCAGCTTTAGAAAGTTGCTAGGAGTGAGTGCTGACGTGGAGACATTTTAATTGTGTCCTGGACATCTGGAAGCATTATTGTCGCTTCTCAAAGTACCAGACTCCTCATAAGCTGGAGGCCTTGGGTCATCCTAGGATTTGTGAGTTAGATGGATCTCTTCTAAGACTGAAACTTGCCCACACCATATAGCTAGTTGGAGAGAGGCCCAGGTTTAATATCCAGGTTCAGAGCTCTGGACTCCCATTCCAGCACTAGTATTAAAGAAGGTTTCTCTTGTCTTTAATAAGCATAAAGAGACCTTTACCTTCTTGACACAGACTGGCCAGCAGAATTGAATGTGTTAGAAACATGTTACCTGAATTATGATTTTTTGGTAACTATTATTGCAGGCATATCTTTCCAGTAATCTTTTTTTTCCGAGTAAATTCCATTGCCTATCAAAAAGCAAAAAACATAAGATTGCGTATTAGGAAAATTACCTTTGAATTCAACTAATGCTAAAATGCAAGATATTAAGATGCATTCATACGTGAGCATATTTCACTGTCTTTTAGGAAACAAGCTCTTTTTTACTGAGTATTTAAAATCTACAATGACCCCCAAATCAATGCATATATAAATGATGGAAGTTTTCAGAAGTAGTATGTGGGGAGTGAAGGATTCCTTGAGTCAGCCATCACTATACTTCAGGGCTTTCTAATGACCGACTTCACTAAAAAAGTAAAACAAGTTTGAGCTACAGTAGGAGCACAATAATATATTCGAGTACTTGACTATATTTCTCAGAAAATTCAGACTCGCGCCTCTGCACCACTGTGTTGAATGGTTGAGTGAATGAATATGCACCTTTATCCAACTCTGGATGTAGACTCAGACTTTATGAATCCAGCAAGCCTGAAAGAATTCCACTGCATGTTCTCGGCAATGTGTACTAATACACCTGTCTTTGGAATGTTTTTGTCTTTTTCATGTGCTTGCATACTCTGCCTGCCAGTTTCCTATCATCAGAGATACAGGATGGTCTCAGGGCTAACATATGCCACATAATAGGCTCAAAAATATTGCTAGTATTCTCTGAGTTAACTATTGAAACACTGTGTTGTGGAATCCTCCAGGCAGGAGGCAAGATTTGATATGGCTTCAGAAGAGAGCCTTTTCTTCTTCCAAACTACATTCACTGTTAGGTGTTAGAAATTCTCTCTTGTTGCGATGTAATTTCCACGGGAGCAGATTTGGCTTATGAATTCCCTCTTACAATTCTGAGATTGCTCAGATTTACCCACTGACAGCCAGCTTCTCATTTTGTTTTTTGGGGGTTATAGAACCTCCCAGCATGGAGACCCTATTTTAATCAAGGGTGCTTTGTAGAATCCTGAGCCTGGAACAGCATGTTGCAAGGAGAAAACAACTCCAGTGCCCTAATGGGACAGATTTTCCCCTTTGAAGGCAAGATGGTATTTATTGGTTGATTGCTTGAGAAAAAGGCTAATTTCAAACATCATCTATCATTAATTGAGGACTGAGAGGCATAGTTAGCCTCCTGCTTCACTTAAGTAAAAAACAAAAGCTTCCCTTCCAACGTCCTGCAACTTTCATTTACTCTGGTACTGTGCGCATAAGCTTCACTGAGCACCTGGAAAGTTGGGAAGGGCCTCTCTTTTCTAAGCCACACTGGCACCTGTTACCTGGATACCTTTTAGCAATATAATTCCAAATTTTACAGGGACGTGGATTGGGTTATATGTTAACAAAAATAAGATGGAAAAAATCTCAATAGATGAAGTAATTTCAGGTATAGAAATACAGTATTTGAAAGGGAGCTGTGGAATCCTCAGGGTTGATGGTTCTTTCACAATTAAACCTTCAATACTGTTTTGTTCTGATTGACAACATACCGGTGCTCATAGAAAAGTAATCTGGATTTAATTTCAGATGCTTAAGGACATTTTCTTCCATCTCCTATAAGCTACAGATTTATTATATTAGCGAGACTGAAAAGAAAGAAAATTGTCTATAAGTATTTGGCTAAACTCTGCAGGGTTTATATTTTCCTCTGCAACCATTTAACTTCCCATTCTAGCTACCTAACCTTTTCTAGACTCCTAAGCAAATAGCCAGTTCATGCAACTGTGTTAAGATCTGGACTAGGGTTGCAAATTTGACCCAGTGATGCAGCAGGGTCAGCAAGAGGACAGGCTCCAGTAGTGGGAGCACTCAGGGCAGAGAACTCAGTGCTGAGAAGACATATGTCTTAGTTCACATTGGGGATGAACAGAAACAGCCCCGCTGTGTAGGTCTGAAGCTTGGCCATCCTGCAATCTTGAAAAGATGTCTTTTTAGGATGGTCTGAGTTTCCCCTCAATATCCAAAAGCAGAATGTTCCTCTTTGGTGTGATTTGGTAGGCTATTTTTGGAGTCTGGCAACACTCCAAATATTTTCCATATAAATTAATAATAGTGTTCCCAGACCCCAGAACTAACCAGGATTAGGTTATATTCTACTTTTGGATAGTAGAGGAAAGCTGTTTTAGGAAGTGTGACTCTACCCAATGAAGAAAAAGCATTCTTATTGTGACATGATAGTGTTGTGTGAAAATAGAAGTTTAAAAAAGCAGATAGTTAATCCATGAAAGAGTTCAGTCTGGGTCATTCCTATGGGTCTGTTCTCTGACTAGTATGAGAATCTGAGCTGGCAGTTGCTGAGTTGCTTACAGGAAGTTCTCCTGAGGCTGAAGTAAAATCTGCACAGAACCCGCTGGTGGCCCCAAGAACATGTAACATGTAGTTCAAGGCTCGCGTAGCCTACAAGGACAAATTAAGCTGGGTGGAAGGAAAAACGGCAAGAGCATAGTGTGGCTCATCAGTAAGCCTCCAATCTATCTTTAGGTCCTAATTGCTGCAGAGTTCGTGTTTCGAAGTTAAGCCTGTTAATCATGCAGATATGGAAGGCCATCCAGAGTCAGAGGCAGCCTCGTAGAGCACTTTATAGCTAAATAAAAGCAGCTTAACTCACTTAATCCATTTTATTTAGAGGAAAATTTGCATCCATGCTGATAATTTATGTGCCAAGCTTCAGCCCGATAAAAATAAAAATAGTCAAGTTCAAGTAATTTAATCCTGGAGATATAGAGTTTGGAATGGAAATAGCGCTATAATTGATTCCTAATTGTAGGCAAACCAGTGGGCACCGGTTTATTGAGGTTTACTGGGCATTATGTATAGTTTATTTAAATGCCGTTGTTTGGCATTAAATTTTTCATATTTGAAAATTCATCTAGGCGTCCAACACTAATCCTATGAAACCACTAAAATGAGGAAAATGGGCAGTCCGTGCTGGTTAACCACTAATCTGCCAACATAACTACCCTGTCTTCCCTCTGCCCCAACATGTTACTTACCCAAATGTGTCACTTGCTTTCTTCGTGGCATCTTGAATCTAAAAAGCAGATTCGGATAGCTCAAGTGTACGCAAGGTGTGTCTAACTGCTGGCAAGCCACAGTAGCTCCCATGCCAAAGGTTGTCTGCATGAGTTTCCCCCGTGTTTTTTTTTTTTTTAAGGAAAGTATTCGTATTTTGCTGGGAAAGTTCCATTTTCTCTGCCTCTCCTTTGTTTGCTGTAAATAATGAGCGATTATGCAGACATGAAAGTCAATGGTGGCACAAGGTTCATTACCCTACTTTGCAGAGGGTGGCAAGGTCTGTTAACAGCAGGCTGCTGCGAGAGAGTTATTAAGGATGTGAAATCTCATTGGAACGTGTGCTTTCTATTTGAACAGATGACACCGTACATGAGTCAGCCGAGCCATCCCGTGGCGAGAACGCGGCACAAACACCAAGGATATCCAGCCGCCTTTTGGCAATCCTACTGTTCCTCCTGGCGATGCTTTTGACATTATAGCACAGTCTCCTCCCGTCACCTGTCACAGAGAACATCAGGGTCTTGGAACACCAGAGATCCACCTAACTGCTCATCCTAAGAAGGGACTTGTTATTGGTTTTTTTGGGCAGATGTCAGATTTTTGTTTTCTTTCTTTCAGCCTGAATTCTAAGCAACAACTTGGGGCTGGGGGGTAAAAGTAGTTGCTGCCTCCCTCATCCCGCCCCGCCCCACCCCTTACCCTTGCCCTCTCGCCCCTTCCAAATTAAATGGACTCCAGATGAAAATGCCAAATGGTCAGAGTGACACCAGTGGTCGTCAGCGCCTGTACAGTCTCCTCTAAGAGCGCACCTCTGGCAGCGCGCTGTGTCAGCGGTGTGTGGACAGGAAGAATAGTGGCAGATGCTGCCAGTGATGGAGAGGCCCAGGAGGGTTTTACTCTCCATACAATATTTATGCCTTCTCGTTCAGGACTTAAGATGATCGCGCAGGGCATCATGTCACCATGTCAAGTCCAGAGGGGAAGTATTAAGACTAGATATAATATTACACCATTTCCTCTAGGAGTATATAAATGAACAGGCTTCTAAAAGGTTGAGACACTGGGCTGTGTTTTTTTAGGTTGTTTTTTTGTTTGTTTGTTTTTTTTTAAATATGACTGTCTTAAAACATTCTTGACAGCAAATCTTGTGCTCCGTCAAAGAAGCCTTTTTCCTAGGAGGCGGGTCTGGTGTGGGGATGCTAACACAGAGCAAATGTGAAAACAGAAGAAGCTAGGTTTGCTGGGGGTGTGTATGTGTGAGTGCCTCTAATTTTTTTTCGGTGACTGGGCAGTGCACACCAGATTTTTTTTTCCTTCGAATACAGATCACCATGGTGCTACAACTTTTTTTGTTTGTTTTAGAAACTCAAAGAGGCATTTTTATGAATAAAGTGACCTTCCCCAAGGCTGACAAGCCAGGGTTGATGAGTACATAATGGAATAGCTTTGGATGCTCCTCTGGGGGACAAGCTATTCCAAGAAAAGGATGTCAGTGACCAGAGGAGATGTGATTTGGCTTTGCTGGAGCGCCAACGTGCTGTGGCCTTTCCCCGACTCCCGCCCCAGAGCCCACATTTTGCTCCGTACTCCGCGACTCCAGGGGCTCCAGATATAAACCCCTGTCACCAGGAGAGTCAGTCAGCACTGCTTGGGAGGGCAAAGGGAAATTTGGAATAAAAATTCCAAAGTTTGGAATAAAAAGAATTCAAGTGTTGATTTTATATTCTTTCCCTTTCTGACACAGCCTGCAGCGTAGGGGAAACATGTGTTTATCTGTGGGAGATAAACAAAATGGAGTCCCAAAGACTTTAACAAAATATTTTTTTAAAAATCCACTAGAATAGAAAATACATTATTTAGATATACTTTATGCTGAGAGTGAGTATATATGCTTGTCCTATTTAAACTTGTGAGAAAAAGTGGTATCCCTTGATACATTTAGACATGTGGGGGCTATCTTGTTTCCTCATGGGGTAGACAGGAGAATAAACAGACCCTGTTGAAGGAATCTGAGCATGGTCAACAAGGGACTTTGACAATTGATGACCAGGAAATGCAAGCCTCGGGGTTTTTGCTAGTGAGACTGCCATGAACTTGGAACACCACAGTTCGACAGGGAAAAGTGTCAGACCAATGGAAAAGAGATCTAGCCTTTTGTTGTTGTTTGCTATTGCACGACATGTCCATAGAAACCATTCCTTCTGGGAAAAAAGAAAAAAAAAAATGAGATGCTCTAAAATGTGAAAAATCGGAAGCATTCCAACAAAATAAGGATTTTTTAAAATAGTTGTTTTTTAAAAAACGTGTACGTAAACAAGGAGAAGAGTTCTATGATGGACAGACTTCATGAATGGGAATTGCTTAAGAATTGTGAGTAGTTCTGAATTAGACAAAGATGTGAATGAAAGGCAGCTGTAAAGGTACTACACCCTGGAGAGTTGTACACATGTTGAAATGTAATCCAGGCTTACCTGATCCGTCTGGAGTGGATGTTACTGCTGGTTCTGTTCACACTTGGAACCACGCGAGTGGGCTGCCAGCCTCGCAAATCCAATCAATCCCATTCCCGCAGACACCAGAAGCTTCTCTGGAGCGGCAGAGTCTTACCACAGAAGGCAGCCACCATTTCACTGAAACAAAAGCTCACACCATTGGATTTCGCTTTTCCTTTAACTGTTTGTATACTCCATACTCAGTAATATCCTGTAATACCTCTTTTTATGAATAGTTGACCCAATGGGATTTGAGTAGGGGTAGGGAAAAAAGATGCCTTCTTAAATGGATCACTAGTCAGAACCAAAATACTACTGCATGTTCTATAGCCACAAGGAAATCACATGATCCTGTAATGATTCCAGTTAGTCATAACTATATTAGCAGTGCTAATTTCATTTTAGAAATGGTGACTTCTGTGGTTTTCCTAGCACTTGTCTCTAACAAATGATGAAATAATTACTCATGGCCCTCTCTGCCATTGTCTTTCATTTTTCACAGTGAAATTAGACCTTTTTAACTTCACCATTGTGCCACTACAAGTGAAAAAAAAAAAAAAAATAGCAAGACTATCCACGCCAGTAGACAGTGTGCTTTCTCTACCTGTAAGTGATGTCATTGTAGGGAATGCTTGCCTTGTTGTCAAGAAAGGTGATTGGTCTCAGACAGTTTTCATCTTGTCCAAAAAGTGCTGGTGGCCTTTGGTGGTGGTGTCACAACCTTCTGGGGGCTCAGAAGAATGTCAGTGCAACTTTGTAGCAGCTTTTACTTTCACAAACAATTCAAGAGTCTGAAGGGCAGCCTCTCAGCCCCCACAGATAGTCAAACCCCAGCGACCTTTGCCCCTGGTTGCCAGGGTTTTGCAACATATGCAGGGAAATAAGGATCTGTCTGTTTAGTGGATACCGTGTATCCTTTAATAGGCCAGGTAACAGTTCGTGTTAGCTTAGACTATTGTTTTGTACTGTACTTTCTTGGGTGGCAGAGGAAAGAAAAAGTCAAACAAACAAACAAAAAAAAAAAAAAAACAACTGCGTTCTTTAAATTCTGTATTATTAGCAACCTCTGTTGTATATAGTGTTTGATAATAAAGTATTAATTTGATTCTTATGTCTTTTGTAAGTGAGAACAATAGTCATTCAGGATACAAAACATGCATTAAGGCTTTGAACATCAAATTTATACGTGGCTGGGTAGTGTCACAAACATCCAAGACACTGCTCCATACAAGACACGCGTACTCATCACTCTCCCAAGCTTAAGACGGCAACATCAGGGGACCTAGGACAACATGACTTTCTTGATCAGTGTTTTGTCCTTAATGTTTTCAAGGTCTGATGTTGGAGCCCTGTAGTGTTGGTTTCATTTTTTGTTTTTGTTTTCTGTCCCGCACCCCCAGCGTGTTGGTTTGAAAAGGTTTAGGGAATTCAGTAACACTTCTGTACTTCGGTTTGATTTGGCTTGGCTTTTTGTTTGTGGTGGTTTTCACAGACTGTCTCATTTTTTCCCGGGAAGAGTCTTGCCAGGATCGCATGCCGAGGAAAGGTGGTAGACGGGTGGGTTTCAGAAGGTTAAAGTGGGGCTGTGTCCCCTTCTGTGTCATTGTGAAAGAAGAGTTACACAGTACCTGTGGACATTCAGGGACTCTATTTTCCTCTGGAACCTTAGAGATGGCAATCACCATTATTTTTAGTTGCCCCCAAATTAGGGAAAGTTTAGTCGCTTCCCTTCCATTCATTCATTCAGAGCTGTGGTTACTCGTTCTTTAGAAAACCACCTTCAACACTCCTGTTTGCCCAGCCCTCCCCCGTTTTATTTCTTGTGTTTATTTTTTTTTGTCTCTCGCCTTCCACATTTTCTTTTTCCTCAGAACCGTGAAAGGGCAGGTTTGTCTCTGGTTTGGCATCACTGAGTTTTTCCCATGCATTTGCCCCAGAGCTGCTCGGATGTGAGACAAATCTCCCTACAATGGGCTTGGCCCCATTGTCTGTACAGTTTAATAGATGCTGGCATGTTGGAGGTTCCCCATGAGTCGAAATCCGCTTTCCATGCTTTCCCTTGACACTCCATTGAAGCCACTCATTGTGTGTGCGTCTGGGTGTGAAGTCCAGCTCCGTGTGGTCCTGTGCTGTACTACCCGGCTCTGCAGTTCCTTTGCACTTACTCATCGAGTGCTGTTTTGAAATGCTGACATTATATAAACGTAAAAGAAAATGTAAAACAACAAAAAAACAAAACAAAAAAATATATAACAGAAAACCACACACACACAAGCAAACCCATATGATCTGTATTTGTATATACACGTGTCCATACAAGTATACCTAAATAAAAATTAAAGATTTTCATCATTTTAATTGCAGCCCTCCTTCTACTTTGTTCCTTGAATGATGCCTTTATTTCAGGGGTGCTTGTATTCTGCTGAGTCCTCAAAATCTCCTTGGACAGGAAAGGCCTGAGATGCTTAAAGAACGCAAGGTTAGAAATGGCCAAGTATGTAGGCACATTCCATTTACTCTGATGAGGAAATGGTGAGATTTCAGCCTTGTCTCTGTATGTGTGCCTTAAAAGAGGTGCTCTGACAAACCCTGCATCCTAAAATGACTTCTGAATATGAGAACTGATGCAAATTTTATTCTTTTACTTTGCACATATTTACCCCATCAAGAAAAATACAATAAGCATATTTCCAACAGCATTTTATATTTCATAAAGAAATAAGGATTGTAAATAATGATAATCACTTCAGTGCAACCCAAAGCTTCAATTTTCATTATTAGGAAGAATTAACCTACTGTGTGACCATAGGCAAGTCACATAATATCTTTCTGATTCAGTTTCTTTATCAATAAAGAACAGGGTCGTAGAAGTGATTTGATTTCTGAAATATTTTGCTGGGCACTGCAAAACATTTTGCATCTATGATGTGCGTGAAGTTTTGTCTTTGATGACATTGCTATAAGCACAATTTGAGAATTTGTAGAGGGAAAAACACATCAAATATCTGGTATAATAGATACCTAGTGCATTTCAAGACTTGGCTTTAATTATACTGTGTTAACATTAAACTCATTGGAAGCTTTTATTATACTTAATTATTTGACAGGGCACTAAACACTAATTATAACTTACAGTAACCTTTTTTGCTAATGAAGAATGACAGCTTTATAGAATGCGGAACAGCTCATATTTTAAAAAGAAAAGGATGTACTGGACTACTATGTGTTATGTTCAAGCCAGGCAGCATTACATTGCCATTATCACTGTTCCCATCATCATCAAAGGCGTTTGAGAGATCATGACATCACGCTCAGTTCTGTGCAGAAAAAAGTTCACATTTGCAATCTGTGCTTTCAAAGTTTGCAATGCCGGGTAGACGTCCAGTGTCCGAATAGCATTGTAACTATAGAAAAAACAAAATTCAAGTGGCATGTATAAATAAGAAGACATACTTTTTTTAGAAAAGTACAAAAGTGTGAGATTTTAAGATTAGGAAGCTTAGAGTTGAAGGAAATCATCTTTACGAAATAGTCAATTTGGGATTAGGCCCTTTTTATGAAATAGGACACTTGGTGGGTTAAAATCCAGTGTGGATTTTAAATGAATGGTGAAGGTCATGGAGTAGAGCTGCAAAGGTGACTGTGGAAATGAGAAAACCCAGGAGAACATCTGAATATCATTGCAGCAAATGATGAGGATAGTGGTCCAGAGAAATCACCATAGTGCCCAAAGGAAGTAGGGGAAGTATGAAAAGAAGGCAATTTCAGATTCTGTTGTAAAGAATAATTAGCTACTCATGAAGTTGAATCTTTATCTACACCACATTGTGAGATGTGTGGACCACAGAGCTACATAACACTCAAACCAGGGGGAGTAAAAGGGTTCAAAATAGGGGACTGAGAATTTGAAAGTGACTGAGTGCCTGATCGAGTCCAGTTCCACTAAACAGACTATGAACTTCATTGGGGTGGCAGGACCAGAGATGCCACAATGAGCAGGGTTGCATGAATCATACTTCATTTAGAAACAGAGTATTCGTGTATAAAAATAATCAGAAAGGAAAGTTTGGTAAATATCTCACACATATGTGTTTGAATCTCCTAACCCTGTAACAGTAATTCTAATCTTTTATCTCAACATAGGAAATTCCCTAGAAATTGTTTGCAACACTCAGTTTTATATTCTGCTGATAACATAAGCATCCTTCAGGAAAATGTTGGCAAAAAATTCTGGGGAAAGCATTATGATTTTTTTTGTACTGTCTTTCTGGAAAGCAAGCAAGGACTTCTGAAAATGGTTATAAATAAACTAATCAGGCCAATATTCTCCATCAGTTTTTAGCTCTAATACATTCCATTATATTAGTTAAATCTTTTAATGGTTAAATATATATGTATGCCTACCTTAAAAATAGGTCTGTAGTTACTGATGGACCCTGTGAGCAGTAGATTTGCAATGACTGTGTGTCCTTTTTTAAATATATAAATGAATACACAAGAATAAAAATGAATAAGTCAGGGAGTCATTTGCCCAAGGAATTCATCAAGGGTTCATTTGGGGGGGGGGATAGCTAGTCAAATCCACCCCCCAGATACAAGGAAAGCCCATACAAAAACATAGCATCTAAGACCTAGAAGCAGTGGACCTTCTGTGCAAATGTTGCCTCCAGGCAAGTCCACTGCCTCTTCTCTCTTTCCAAATAGGATGCAGTTTCTAAGCCTAAATACATCACAGTTCTGGAACTGAGCATAAAGTGGGCTAAAGGCTTCAGGTCAAAATGACCCTTTTGACAATTTGCATCAAACATTGTCACATCTCTTAAGAACTCCTGTACACACTGAGAGTAAAATACAATGTTGTGACTTTTCAATAAAAACCATCCCTGCTCCACCTAAGTGTTCCCTAAGTCCTGCCGTCTCACTCACAGCCCTGGGGGCCACACTGAAGAAAGGTCAGTCAACAAGACAGTGTCAGCCACTTCAGATAAAAGCACTTTCCATTTCTCTTCCTGCCCTCTGCTTTTTGACTCAATTCATGCCCTAAACATGAGGTCTTCTGTAACATTTATAAAATAAACCATTTTAACAATACGATCCTTTTTATAACAACTTTGGATGAGGATGCCGATCCCCGACATGGGTGAACCTGACGTTTTAGGGGTAAAAACACTACCTCACCGATGCTGTCAGTCACACAGTTAATTCAGGAGAATTCAATCAAGTGGGCGTCTCTCCCAGTCAATAACGTGCTTTGAAATATCCCGGATTTTAGTCATGATTATTCAAGCAAGGACTTCATGTCACTTGGTAACACACGAATGCTTGTCAATCTTGACAAGAACACAAAGAGAGGGACAAAAACCGTCTATGAGGGAGATTACAATGGGGAAACAGAACAAAATATTTTTGCATGCTGTTTTGTTCACAAGTGCCAGGTGCTCCCACAAACCCACATATCATTAGAGATGCAGGTAGTCAAAGTCATTCCCGTGCCTTCACAGCCATGAAACAAGACCCTAAAAAGAGAGACAAAACATGTTTCCTTCTACCCACATCTTAGAAAATACATTTTATCAGCACCCTAGTTGTGTTCAGAGTTTGTTTTCTGGGCTAAAAAAGAAAACTCCCCTCAAAAAAAATCCAGTAGAAAAAAACCCCAACAACTTGTGTAACATAGGGTGGAACATGTAATGCCTCTGAAATTCGTGCTTTGCTTTACTAGATCTAGACACGTTTTCTGCAGCAGACAGAACAAGAAGATCTGTGTCCTTTTTTATTTTTCCTAAAGACCATGTGCCAGCCAGAAAGCTGACTCCATTTATTTCTCCTGCCGGGAGCCAGCGTGTTCTTTCTCCTAAAAGATGCAGGTACTTAAAATAGTAATAGGCTTTGTGGTTTATCGAGAGTATTTCATCCCAAGTTCTTACAGGCATAAAGAATAAAACATAAACTAATAGTTCTTTCCAACAAGCTTGGGAAGAATTAAATGGAAAGGAGATTGTCATCATTCTTCCCTGGAGAAGCAGAGAAGCAGCATGTTTTATTCCAATATCCCAGGCAAAGAACTAGAGTCAAGTTGATCCAGGATTTGGACAGAGGCCCTAGTCTATTACTCTTCCTAAGAATTTGATGATGGGTTCCAGTTGAAGGAAAACAAATGACGTGTTTATCTCTTCCCTACAAAGTTCCGAAAATGTAATGCAATCGGGGAAGGGATCCGACACAGGCAACCTCCCCGCTGTTTTTGCTTTTCTGGTCTGTGTGTCAATGGTTTTATCATTAAAGTGGGGTTTTCCAATGTAATTTTCTTCTATCATTTCTCAAGGCATCCCTGTCTTCTGTGCATACTCAAGCATAAAATTCGGAAGCATTTGAAAGAAGAACTTGTACTGTCACATATTGCCATAGATTTCCTTGCTTCGCATACACACATTCATGCTTTTACTTTTTTTCTAATTTTATGTGTTCTCAGCACTTTTTCACTGTGCATTATCGATGCTAAGCAGAATGATATTTGAAAGGATACGGAGGGTCACGCTGGATATATTTAAAATCAGTCTGATAACGTGGAAAGCCATATGTCAAAAATATAGTGCTTACAAGAAATCTTGCACTGGGTAACCAGCCTGCATGGGTGTCCACAGATGGGGACACAGTGTAGAATGTTCCCCACAGCCCTGACTATAAGCAGAAAACTGTTCACTCTGGCAGGGAGTGTCACTTGGTGTCTTGTGCTTTGAAATATCCTGGATATTTCAAATGCTAAAATGATTTCCCCACCCACATTGTTCCCTGATCTTTCAGAGCCAGACAAAGCCAACGTCACCCCCTAATTTTCTCAATCAGGCTAGCTGCCAAGGGTGAGAGTGTGGACTCTAAGCACTGGAGGACTAGAATCTGTCCCTAGGGGGCTGACTAGTCAAGCACAAGAATCACAGAGTTGACAAAGATTCGGGTCACTTTAGGACTTCCTTAAATTCCCTCTATAGGTTTGCTTTCATATGGATCAGATGATGGTGCCAATTACAAACCCTCCTTTTGCTTCTAGTTCAGATTGAAGTTACCACAAATGAGAGTGCCCTGCATTCTGTGTGGGTCCTGCCCTTCTCCGGTCCCTGTCAGCATTCAACAAAGCAAGTTAATCTCCCTTATAAATGACAGCTCTGCCCCTTGTAACTAGCATGGAATCAATTTTTTAACTTGACTGGAGAACTGAGGAGAGTATCAAGAATTCAGTACCAGCTAATGGATTCATTAGCAAGCTGAATTTGTTATTGCTGGAATCTGTTTGGCTATCCTCATCTCTTAGTTCTCTTTATTATTCTTTCCTTTGATCATCGATCCTGCCCACAAGACTTATTAGCTACTGTGTCTACTGAGGACACCAGACTCCTTTCTAAGTTGTTCACAGCAGGCTTACACCCCACACTGCTCTAATTTAAACTTGAACAACTCCACTGAGGAGTTGGAAAAAGTGGGCAAGTACTACTTTCCACAGAAACTAGTCAGAACTCTCCAGAATGCAGAGACAGCACAAAAGAAAGCAAAGATAATTGTCATCAGGAAACCTGTTAACTGTATGTAGTAGGAATATGCAGCCATTCAGAAGCAGCCCCCAAGTACAGGAATATTTTCCTTTCAAGCAATACAGAAAGAATCCACCTAAAGGAACTGGCATTCATTTTTCTGATGGGAGATTTTCAAAAAGGAAGATTGATTTTCCAATCACTGTATTTCCTCTGCTTCTAATCCATTACTTTCTCGGATCAAGTTATGGATGTATGGCAGGAGCAACTTAAAATAACCACTATGTGATGGGAGGCACACCTAGGCAGGAGGAATCCTTCGTCCAAAATCCTGTACTTGATATTGCCAGTTTACACTGCTCACTGTGGTCATTGAACCTTGTGGTACAGTTGTCATTTGGAGACAATCCCATTGTAAAATCCACATGAGGGACTGAGGTACAGTCATGCAATGTGCCTGCAAACCCTGTGAGAGGGGCTGACCTCTGCCTTCCTCAGCTCCCAACATCCAAGGTGAATGTCTATGATATTAGGGAACGCAGTTTACAAGAAAGATTTGAACACAGTTTACAAGAAAGATTTTATCAAATAAGGGAGTATCTCCAACCTTCTTTCTAAAGAAATAGACCCAGAAACCCATGAAACCCAAATAAGAATTTATGTCCCTCAAATTAGCTTGTTCCTATGGGTCTCCTACAAAGAGTGATTCCAGGGTACTAGTGAAAACAGCCAGAATCACACATTTCTCATCTAAAATGGGGTTTAGCCTTGCTAAAGATTGCATGGATAGGTACCTATAACTGCATTTTTTTTTTAAGCCTTAACCCCAGTGTGGTAATATTTGGAGTTGGGGACCTCTGGAAGGTGTTTAGATCATGAGAGTGAAGACTTCCTGTGGGGTTAGTGCTCTTATGATGAAAGAGTATGTTTTCCTCTCTTTCCACTATGTGAGGACACAGCAAGAGAATGACTGACTGCAAGTCAACACTCTCATTGGAACCCAACCATGCCAGAACCCTATGTCAGACTTTCCAGCCTCTAAAACTGTGCAAACAAATTTCAGTTGTGTAATCCCTCAGTCTATGGTACTCGTTATAGCAGCCAGAGCTAAGACAGCCTGCACATTTTAGTATACTGACTTGCTAACTCTACCACAATGGCTTGATTCTTGTAGATCAAGAAAAAAAATACTTCTGGAAAGAACAGAGGGAAAGTGCGATACATCATGTCTTAGAATCCAGAGCTCTAGGTAATTCCCTGTTTGATATCAAAATCCATGCAAATTACAAGTTACTCACTTCTCCCAAACTACCCCCAGGAAAGAAGGGTATAAAGACTCAAAGGTTCATTTTGCTATAATTGATGGAGTACCTAATATATTCTAGAACCCTGTGCTAAGCACTATGAACACAGCAGGACCTAGAATAGTGTTCTTTCAATCAATATGGTTTTGTTATGATATTGCTGAGAAAAAAACAATTCCAGTCAACGTTGATTTGTTGTACATCATTTCACTTTATCACTTTTGTTAAGCGAGGATTTGCTGGCTTCCCTCAAGTGAAGTTCCCAGTCATTATGAGGCTCTGTACATCAGTTACGGAGCTTTGTCATGACCACAGTTGATTGGATGCGGAGTGGGCATCTGACTCAGAGGCAGCCAATCCATGGCTGGTCAGTGTCCTGTGTGTTCTGGTAACACATCTCTGCCCTTTCTTGCTGTTTAATAATGACCCAGGATAGTCAGTGTGTCCTCTCTGAGAGATAATACACACAAAATGTGTCAGAAGAGAGGAGGATAAATCAAAATGGAGGAGCTATTCAGAAAATTTCTGAATCACATTTCTTCTAGCAAAGTCATGACTTTGGCTGTTCAGGTCCTGGGAGCTGCCTCCTTAAAATCAGAACCCACTTCAAGTTCCAGTTATTGTGATGCATGGATCCCTTTTTAAGGTTATTGTGAGATTCTGATTCCTTTATTGGTATAGGTTGTCTTAAAATAAGCCTTCACAGTTTGAATTAGCCTGAGTGAATCAGAATTCCTTGCAAGCAAAATAGTCTATTAAACAAATATGATAGGATAAAAGGGCGATGAAGACAGTGCAAGGGAAGCACAGAGGGAGTAATTAACACTGCTAGAATGTAAAAACCTGATTTTGAATTTCAATGTTACACTTTTAAATACATTTGCCATATTTTAGAGGTCATGACATCTAAATGAACACCATGAATTATATAAAATAACATACTTGATTTTCCTGAAGATTTGAACTTTTTATTTATTTTTTTTGAATTGGAGCAAAGATAAAAATAGTGAAAAGAGCCCCTTCTCCCTGCTGATAGCCCTATCCATTGGCACAGGGAGGAGTTACAATAGTAAGACTAATTAGAGAGTATTTGAGATGGGCCAACAAACAATGAGATGAATGCCAAACACCATCACAAATGAGCTCAAGTACCAATAGTGGAAAAAAGGGTCCTCTCTAATTCCACAGGAATGGACCAGGGCTAGCTTTCCTTAATTGGTCCTCTGCTTGGGAACCTGGAGGCTCTCCCATTAACATGTGACATTCCCTTCCAAAGTGAGGGTACGCCAGCAGCCAGTCTAATACTTGGATTGATGGTTACTTGTTTCTATTTGGCATAAGCTCCTCAGGGGAAGCAGAACTTGCTGAGCAGTTGTGAATTTTACCAATATTTTCCAGCACCTGTTAGCTGTTATGCAGGGAAGCCATCTCATTATCAAACATAAGTGCTGTCAGTAAAGGCATGGAGGAATCCAAGTCGAGTGCAGGCGAGGGCCACAAAACATATTGGCCTAAATATTTTCTCTCTACCAGCTCATACCATTTAAAAATTCCTTTTCAGTGGTGAGAATCCTTAAGCTGAAAAGGCAGGAAAGAATCGTTTCAAGGCATGAATTTGTGGCACAAAACAAAAGCTGCCCCCTCTGGTTTAAATCTGTATGCTCTGAATGGGAGGGGAGGGAGGTGGGGACGCACATTATTCCAATTCCACTCAGCGGCTGCAGAACTTCACTGAGTTCTCTTTTATTCCTGTGAAAAGCTCTCAGTACTGATGGGAGAGTGAACAGTTTAGATAAACTGGATTAGAAGGAGAGTGAGAGATGGATATAATTCTTTCCCAAACACTCAAAATGGGATGGTCCAAGAAAAAGGTCATGCTTATCTCCACTCCAACCTGACGTTAGTAATTATACAGAAGTCCAGAGACGAGAGGTCCTGGTTAACCAAAGCGGTGCCTTTATCTGGCCTTTGTAGGCTCTGATAAATTCATTAGCATCGCAGCCTAGAGAGTCCCCCTCTGGTAGAAAAATGTTTGCCCTTATCTTCTGCTGGACGCAAAAGCACAAAGCACAAAACACAAAAGCACAAGACAAAGCCAGGAAGGAATGTGGGACTCTCCACTATACAGGACCACCTCCCCACCTCGTCTCTTCTAATTATTATTTATAGTCAGCATTTGTTTTCAGGTTAAAATCAAATAATAAAAAAGTAGCAAAGCCACCCTGCTTTTCCTGGATTCTGGTCTCATTCATTAACCAAATTTCCTTAAAACTCTGGTTCTTCAGAGAAGTTTTGCCAAGTGGCTAAATGAAATGCACACAATTGCAAAGTGTTATGAATATTTATGATGGTTTAATGATGGGATTTTTTTTTTTTTTTTTGCATCTATGAATAATAAAGATTCTAACAAGAACAGATAATGAGATGGGGACAAAACAGTGAAGTGGTTAATAGGAGATCTGCTCTTGGAGGGACCCCACTGAGAACAGCAGGAGCAGAGGCCTCTCCTCCTCTACCAGAGCTAAGTGTGAAGCAGAGGCACTGCATGGGAGGTCAGGCTATTTCCCTCTCTTTTATAGGTATCTTTGGCTAACATAGGCATTTCATCCCTACTTGGGGCCAAAGCTCATGGTCTTCTCTAGAGGTAAAGGAAACTCAGAGCAACCGGTCCCACTGTGACTTACACTTCCTGTGGTGGTACTATTCATTTCAGCCTTGGATTCCCAGCTGAATTTGCTGCTTTGCCTTTTCTGAGCCAGGTACTAATTTAATAATGTTTGATGGAGGCTGAAGTGGCTGGGCCTCACTCTGAAAGCCACTGTCTCACAGACCACCAATCTCAATTCGGGAAGAAATGCTGAGGGAAGTTACTAGCCCTGCATTACCCCCTTCCCAGTCTTAAAATTATTTCACGGATTGAAGGCAAATAATTCATGATGTGATCCTGCTAGACTCTTAAATTTAGGGGTACTCTGCCCTAGTTCCTGGTCTTCTATAACCTGCCTTGGGAGCATTCTTCCCTCTCGCATGAAGATTCAGACAGTGGCTCCAGGGACAGCCGCCAACATGACAGGGGTTCCATGAAGTCCTGTGGGCTAGCAGTCACCTTTGACTTTAGTGACTTACTCATGAGACTCCCCAT
This sequence comes from Solenodon paradoxus, assembly GCA_004363575.1. Lineage (NCBI taxonomy): Eukaryota > Metazoa > Chordata > Mammalia > Eulipotyphla > Solenodontidae > Solenodon > Solenodon paradoxus. Next base: position 135,586 of record RJWH01002557.1, on the reverse strand, counting down.
CTCCCAAGATCATTCATTTATTCAGTAACAATTTGTGGAGCACATGAATAGTGTGCCACAAAATGTTCTGAGCCTGTGTGACACATATATAAAGAAACGAGACAATGATCTGCTCTCAAGACTCTCACAACCAGTAGGTGAAGACAGAATATAAAAAATAAGCCAAACAAATAACTAAATGGTAGATCCTTGGTAAAGTGACATCAGGAAACAGGGAAACAGAACTTCCACACACTTATCTTTATGGCAGACTTGCTTTATGTGGTAAATATTAAAAGAGTAGATGTTCCAAAAGAGTTGCATGAAAATCAAACAATATTTTTAAAGCTCTTGAAGAATGTGTCTGTGTCTTTAATAGAATCACATGCTGAATTCCTAGTGACTGTGTCCTGCTTTGTCTCCTTTGGGAATTGGATTTTCTATATAATAAATTTGCTATTCACAGATGTAAATGTCCACTCTTCATAAACCGTTTCTGAGATTGGAAATCTTAATGCCAAACCATGATAATATTGCTTAATATCTGGTTAACCCCCTGGGTTGGGAAATGCACAACCATGCTCTTAAATCTACTGATGCAAATTTATGGGGTAACAATTCTCATCTGGAAATTCATTTAGAGAGTAAATTAGGTGCAGAGAAAGAATGTCGGATAGGCCCCTGCGATTCCTTCTCTTGCTCTCCATCTCTATATTCCTTACCAGTATTCTCACACAGTTCAACCTCCTTGCCTGCCAATGTTATTAAAGCCTGCTGTGCGGGAATTTCCTTTCTCCGCTTTACTAGCTACCAAGACAACCCCGTCAACGTGAGTTTTCACACATTTTCTCTTCCTGTGTTCTGCATCTCAGTGAAATTTCATCTCCCTGACTCACTGTTAAGTGTTTTTCATCTGAAATCACACTCGCTCGTACTCTCAAATAAAGTACAAAAGGAGGAAGTCAGAAAGGGAGAAAGACAGACCAAAGTCCTTCTCCTTCCAATTACTCAGACATTAAGCAAAAACTACACGAAAATTGTCCAGTCAACCAAGACTAACTGAATACCAACATCTACGGAATAGAAGATTAGCCTTGGCACACAACATGCATTCCACAGCACATCTCCCTTAATGGAGCACATACATCTGTCTAGATATTACAATTGGAGGAGCTGATGATAGGCGTTTCATAGAGCAAAACGAGTAATCGCAAACTGGATTCCCACAGGATAGATTGTGAATTACCTCCCCAGTGAATTAAAAACAAACCTGGAAGAGGGAAAGCTAGAAGGGAAGGAGGAAGGAGGCAGAAGAGAGGAGTGAAGGAAAGGAAAACCTTATAGAAAGAAGACTAAGAAGTGGCCTTGGAAAGAAGATCCTGCCACCTTACTAGCAGAAAATACTCAAAAATCTCAAAGGAGGCAAGAAGTCCTTTTATTATTTTTTTTTTTTAAGTCATATAAAACAAAGAGCTTAAATGCTGAGTTATATCTACATTTCAATTCCAGTGTACCAGGGACTCCAACCACATAACTGTGCACCATGTCCAGATAACTGATTGGATGCAAAACATCACAATGTTAGGACAAAAGGCATCAAGCCAGGCCCAACTTTGCTTCATGGTTATACTTGCTTAGATGGAGTTTCCTGCATTGTGTCAAGAGCTGTGTAATAATGGACTGGACATGAGTATTACTATCAAGGACTCCATGCTTGAACCCACAGTTAAAACATTCATAACAGATATTGGAGGAAACTGACTAACTATAAAAGGCTATTTGTGCATTATAAGAAGTCAAAAGTCAGGTAGAAGAAGACATCCTGCTTTCCTGCTCCTTTTATCTCAGTTTACAAAGAAGGGTAGTAGGGATATAAGGAACGAGGAGGAAAACCTAAGAAATTAATGATCTCTAGAGAAACAACGGTGCTATGTCTATGTTAGTTATTTGCATTCACTGGTGTACAATCAATTCCTAATGATGACCTATCATAGCATAGACATTCAGGTCATGGGAAAAAAGAATATAAATCACTAACGTATGTAGAAATGATTTACACAGTTTTAAAAGGAAAAGTTCATCAATCAAGTAAAACAGACCAAGTCGGACCATAAAAGCTAATTGGCTTTCACTTAAATGTGGTTCCCTAGATTTCACATATGTGCTTGGAAATCTGAGAAGATGGGCTAAATCTAAGGTAAAGTAACCTGGCGGAATCAACAAAAATCACAGGATACAGACTCAGAGTGACAACTAGTTTGTCCTAATCCCCAAGAAAGTGTCTTAGTTGCATCTGAAGTTGAGATGCTGGTTTCTGTTACCTTCTATAATTTCTAGAGCTTCTATAATTTGAGCTATCACTGGCTTTAGAATCAGAGAAACATGAGTTTGAATCCTGTCTAGGACATTTACTTACAGGAAAAAAATTCTGTCTCCTTGTACATAAGTAAATGGTAAGGATACCTCTCCTTAGATGAAGTGATTTGGAGAGTTGTATGCCAAGTAACAAGCATGGTGACTGGCTCGTGGAAAATGTGTAATAACTGGTACTAACAAGAACATTTGAGACAAAACCTAAGAAATATTTAAACATAAACTACCTCTTTTTTTTTTTCTTTTAGTGCTTATCTTCTTGTGTTTTCTCTACCCTAGCTTTTACTTTTTCCTTACCCTGAGATGCAAATGTGTAACTTTCCTTAATTCTGGCTCAACAAATAGTGGACCTGAGCAAACATCAGATAGAAAAGAAGCCCATCAAATTGCATCCTTCCAAATGAGATTCTTGCTTTTAAAGACTCCTCAGAGGTCATAAATTCTCAACTTTGCTACCTTTGTTTTTTAAAAAAATACTCCCCTTAGTAATTGCTTTAAGAATCTTTTCAATGTCCTTAATAATGATAAATCTTTGTTTTTTGATGTAGCACTTAATTTTGAGAAATAGTCAACAGTCCTTGAAAGAAAAACTGATATTTACCAAGGTGATTTATCTGGGTAGCATGACTTTTAAACAAAAATGAGATGTAATTTGTAAAGTATAAATGGAGTGTCATTGCATTGATTTTAAGCATTTTCAAGGAAAAATTCAAAGATATTCTGAATAAATTCAGTATTTCTGGAATCAAATGGTTTTCTAAATTTATCCCATAAAGGACAATTATTTTGGCTGTTTTAGTTCCTTTATGTTTGTTTAAAAAATACACATGCACACATATTCAGTCATCACTTTATAGTCAGATCTAGAGATGGTGACATTTCTCACATCTGTAATGTTCCAAGTAAGTGTGAAAAAATTAGCAATTAGGAATGTTTGCTGTGGACTGGATCAGACTTCTTATTTTCATCAGCTCAAGATATGTATTTCACATGTTGTGTGCAAGTATTTGTGGTCTAACAGAAACATCTTGGTATAGAAACTAGCTAATAATATTTGGGGCATGTGTAAGTAAATAGCACTAAATATACAAATATCTTGGAGATCTTATTCGCCAGAATTATCTGTTAACCATTACAGTTTGGCAATAAAATGAAAAACTCCTATAAACCTGGTCATCTTAAAGTTGTACAAGACAGCATATTTTATGGACCATGATGTAGGTTTTGGTTCAAGATAGTGAAGTAGGAGGACTCTGAACCCACCTCATCCCACAGACACCAAATCTATAGCTACATTTAGAACACTTTTCTCTGATCTAAAAAGCAACAACAACAACTAGCTGAGCAATTCTTATATACAGGTAAACAAGAAAAAACCCACACCAAAACAGGAAGGAGAGGCTGAGACCCAATCTCATGATAAACCCCCACCCCAGCACTGTGACCATAATCAGGAAGGAATGAAGGCTTTGAAACCTACATCTGGCATCTTAACTATTAAGACCTGCACTTAAGAGAAAGGCCCCCCAACCATCTAGCTTTGAAGACAATGATGATTGTGTCCAGAGATCCACAGGCTGTTTATAGGAAACTGAAAAACAGTTCTTAAAGGGTTGATATGTGTGAACTCACCTACCCTAGAACCCAGGATAGAGGCCTCTGACTGAAAAGCTTCTAGACTTTCTGTGAAAGGGGCTTATTTGCTTAATTTTCAGTGTCAAAGGGGCAGGCATCTAATTAAACACAGGCAGGGACCTACTGAAATATTCTCCAAAGACAAAGACCAATATATGCCATGTTGCACCTCTGCTTGGCTCCAGCTCACCAGCGTTTCTCAGAAAGGAGCTTGAAGCCAGGTACAGCAACCCAGTTTGTGTGTTACTCCCAGAGAACACCTCTATATTGCTTTGCTCTGGTGACCAGCAGGGCTTAGTTTTATGGGTCCCATGGAACTGTAACAAAAGGAGATTGAGTTCTTGATGGGATATCATTTTCAGAATAAATATAGCACAGCATAGCAAGCAGCAACAGACTGAAAAGGCCAACGTTTCTGTGAAAGAAGCCTATTAGCCTATCATAGATATGACAGGGTTGTAATTAAACACATTTGTAAGGACTCACTATAATCCTTTCCAAGATTTCGGAGGGAAGGTGCTGTCTTCATGCTCTTCCTCTGCCATGCTCCAGAGTGCCCAGTTCTCCCCAAATGGTGTATGTCTATGCATCTTGTACCCTGCTTTTCACATCTGCTGCTCTGCCTTTTGTAGCTTCCACCCCTGGCACTCTAGTGTACCTCAGAGCTTGGGTTTACAAGTTCAATAGAATGGTAGTAAAACAAACAAACAAAAACAGTTCTTAATGAGAAATCACCACACAAAAGTATAGAAAGGGCAACAGAAATGATCAACTCCTAGTCTTTCCCTGAAAGAGTTCTACCTGCATTTTTCTCTTTCTGGCCCAGTGTGTTAGCCCCAGGTCTTGAACCCAGGTCCACTACTTAAAAGCCTGTGCCTTAGCTGCCTGAGCTACGGAAGGGTCTTATCTGCATATTTTAAAAGTCAGTTGTTGGGGTTCTGGCTTCATCTAAATCTCAGGGCTGACTGAAATTCTTCTTTTGTGTACACTGAGCGGTCTTGGAACAGACTCAACTCCAAGAAGCCATTAAAAATAAATTACACTGATTGGACAACAACAAAAGTTAGAAAGTCAAGCGCTAGGACACAGTTGAATGATCGGCCTTTCCTTCTACACAGGCCATTCCTTAAAGACTGGGAGGGGTGTTTTTTTTCAGCTAATACTCCAAAACCAATACAGGTTAAGGAAGATAAATAAAAAAATATGTTACAAACAAAACAAAACAAAAACTAACAAGGTAAAAACTCAGAAAATTTCATAATGAAACTAAGATAAGTGATTTACCTGATAAAGAGTTCAAAATAACAGTCACAATGATGCTTGCTGAGTTCAGTAAAGAATGGATGAACAAAGTGAAAATTTCAGTGAGACAGAAAATATAAGGAGCAAAGATGCAGAGTTGAGAAATGCAATAACTGAACAGAAAAATACAAAGAATGGGCTCAATCGCAGAATAAGTAAAGCAGAAAAATTGACAGTGTAGGAGAAGGAGAGGAACCAAAAGAAAAAAAGGTACAATCTGGTGAAGTAGCTGTTAGGTCAATAGCTTTCAAGTCACATAGCCCTGAGGTAGAGTCCTGGGGTGGGGTGGCAGGGCAACCAGTGTGAACAACCAAATAAAAATCATATGCTTCCTCCACCTCCCTCTCTTCCTGCTTGCACCTTTAAAAGCAAGAAAAGAATGAAAAAGGGCAAAAAATAGTTTAAGGGACTAGTGGGACAACATCAAAAAATAAACTTTAGCATTATATGAGTCCCAGAAATGGAAGAGAGAAAGGAGAGTTATTTGGAGAAATAATGGCTGGAAACTCACCTAATCATGAAGGAAACAGACACTCAGGGTCAGAGTTAAATAAGATGAACCCAATGAAACCCACACCAAGACACAAAAATTACGTCAAAAGCTACAGGTAACAAATCTTAAAAGCATCAAGAGGAAGACCACTTGTTGCATACTAGTAAATGCCCTATAAATCAGCATATTTTTCAACAGAAACTTTCCTGACCAGAAAAGTGACATGATTCATTTAAAGTGCTGAAAGGAAAAAAAATCCCAAACCAGAATCCTTACCGGTAAAGTTTTCTTGCCCAGAAAGTCAATGTTCAGAATTGAAGGAGAGGTAAAGAGTTTTCTAGAGAAACAAAATTTAAAGGAGTTCATTACCAATAAACCTTACAAGAAATAGTAAAGAAATTTCTTTAAGTTTAAAAGAAAGAAATAACTATTTATAATAACAAGAGAACATATAAGATAAAAAATCTCACTTATATAGGTAAATTTATAGTAGTGTAATGAATAAATCATTTATATACCTAGTATAAAGGTTAGATGACAAATGTAACACAATTAGCTAAACTATTATCACTAAGTGGTACACAGATTTAAAAAAAATACAAAATGAAACATCAAAACATAAAGCATGGGCTAGAGAAGTGGAGAGTTAAGAGTTTTAGAATACATTCAATCTTATCGACTGAAAATAGAATGTCATATAGATGGTCTGTTATATGTGAATCTCATGGTAACTACCAAGCAAAACCCTATAGTAGATATATAAAAGATAATAAGAAAATAATATACACCTAATACTAAAAGAAAATTTTCAAACCACAAATAAAATAAGAGAAAAAGAAAGGAATGGAGGAAATACAGGCACAATCAGAAAACAATGAACAAATGGCAATAAATACATATCTATCAATTACTACCTTAAATATAAAAAGAATAAATTCCCCATTTAAAAGAGACATAAAGTGACTAAACGCATTTTTAAAAATCTGGCCTATATAATGCCTATAAGAGACTCACTTCACATGTAAAGATTGAAAGTGAAGGGATGAAAAAAGGTAACTCATGCAAATACAAACAGAAGAAAATCTGGAATAGTCATATTTGTATTAGACAAACTTTAGAACAAAAGTTTCCACAAAAAGACAAAGAAGGAAATTACATAATGATGAAGAATCACCCCACAAGAGGAAATAACATTGTAAATATTTATGCACACAGCATAGGAGCACTTAAACTTGTAAAGTCAACATTAACAAAACTAAATGGAGAACTTGTAATCAATTAGAAGATGAAACAACACAGAGATTATGGAGATTAAACAACATGCTACTGAAAATCTACTGGATCACTGAAGAAATCAAATAACAAAGAAGAAAATGCCATGAGACATATTAAAACACAAATTCAACGTACTAAAATCAGTGGGACACAGCAAAAGCAGTCCTAAAAGGGAAGTTCATCGTTATACAGGAATACCTCAAGAATCAAGAAAAAAGACACAAGACAAATCTCAAGTAAACCACCAGTATTTACACCTAAAGGAACTAGAAAAAAAAAAATGATGACATAACTTAATAGAAGAAAATATAAAGATTAGAGCAGAAATAAATTACAGACTAAACAGATAATAGAAAGTATCAAAGAAATAAGAACTGGTTCTTTGAAAAGATACAATTGACAAAACTTTAGTTAGACTAATGAAGAAAAAGAGAAAGAGAAAATACATAAAATCAGAAATGAAAGATGTCACCACTGATACCATATAAATAAACACAAAGATTCACAAACACCATTATGAATAATTATACACCAATAGATTAGACAACCAGAAAAAACTCAGAAAAATAGAATCTTCTGAGCTCAAATCATGAAAAAATAGAACAACCGAATAGACTAATTACTACCAGGAAGAATAAATTCATGATCAAAAAACTCCCAAAAATAAATGTTAAGGACCAGAAGGCTTCACTGATCAGCTTAAAAAAAAAAATTAATACTCTTCTTCAAACTCTTCCAAGCAACAGGAAGGGTATTTTCCAAACTAATTTTACAAGGTCAGGATTATCCTGATGCTAAAACTAGACTAGGACACCACAGAAGAGAAAATTACAGGACAATACCCCTAAAGAACAGGCATGCAAAAATTCTCAACAAAATATTAACAAACCAAATTCAATAAAACATTAAAAAGATGCAACACTTTCATGGTCAAGTGGTTTATATTCAAGGATTGTTTTATGCAAGGATGCAAAGTCATAAGCAGGGATGTTTCAACAAATGACACATTAACATAATGAAGAATAAAATTATATAGTATCAATAAAAGCAAAAAAAGAATTTGACAAAATTCATCATTCATTAACAATAAAAACACTCAAGTTTGTTTAGAGGGAATATATTTCAACATAATAAAGCCATAATGACAAGGCCACATTAAAATCATACTCATGGTGAAAACTGAACGCCTTTCCCCTAAGAACAGGAACAAGAAAAGGCTGCCCAGTTTTGCCACTTTTGTTCAAAAATAGTATTTGAGGTGTGCCTTGGTGGAGTAACAGCTTGGTCAGCTGCTTTTGGCCGAGAGCGCAATTCATATACATTCTAAGGACCTAGGTTTATGTCCTTGACTGGGTTGAGTTACCAAGATGAACAACTAAATAAAATAAAGTTTTTCTTCCTCTTTTCTCTTTCTGCCTGCCTCTGCTTGCCTTCATTCCTGCTTGCGCCTTTCTTCAAAAAAAAAAAAAAATGTATTTGATGTCCTAGAAAGATCAATTAAGCAATAAAAGTAAATAAAAAGCATTCAAATTGAAAAGAAATAAAATGTCACTATTTGTATATGATTGATCTTATGTAGAGAAAATCCTAAATACTCCACCAAGAAACAGAACTATCAATGAATTTAGTTAAGTTGCAAGGACAAAATCAATATGCAAATATCTAATATTTATACATTAACAACAAAATATCAAAAAGAAATGAACATTTATGATTTCATCAAAATGAATAAAATACCTAGGAATAAATTTAACCAATAAGGTGAATGACCTTTACACTGAAAACTATTAATCACTGATGAAAGAAATCAAATAAGACATAAAAATTCTGAAAAATATTCCATAATCACATATTGGAAGAATTAATGTTTTTTTAATTGTCTATATTCCCCAAAGCAATCTACAGATTCATTGCAATCTCTTTCAAAATTCCAATGTTGTTTTTCATAGAAATAAAACCTAAAATTTATATAAAATGACAAGAGATTCTGAATAGTCAAAGCAAACTTGAGAAAGAACAAAACTAGAGGCATTATCCTTCCTACTTTCAAACAATACTATAATGCTCTAGTAATCATGAAAGTATAATATTGTCATAACAGCAAAGACAGAACAGTAGACAGAAATAGTGAGCACAGAGATGTACCCACACATGTAAGATCAATTAATTGACAATAAAGGAGGTAAGAAAATACAGTGGAGAAGGATTATATCTCTAATAAATGGTGTTGGAAAAACTGTACAGTCACATTTAAAATAATGAAACTGGGCCACTGTCCTATGCCATTCATAAAAAATTAAAATTTATGTATTAGTGCCTTGAATGTATTTTAGATTTGTATCCAATATCTGAAACCATGAAACTGCTAGAAGGAAACAGATATTAAGCACCTGACACTGGTATTAGTAATTTTCTTTTAAGGAAAGAGAGAGATAGGAATGAAGCCAAGTAGACAGGCAGGAAGTAAAGTTACTCATTTTGGTTGCCCCCTGCCACGCCCAGGTTGTGAATTTGGGTCCTTGGGATTTTACATGGAACCAGATCGACAGACTTAACACTTGAACCAGGTGGCTAGGGATTTTTTTTTGAATCTGATTCCGAAGACAAGGTAAAAATAATAAAAGGGACTTCATCAAAAGAAAAAGCTTTGCATAACAAAGGAAATCATCAACAAAGCAAAAAGGAAACTCACTGAAAAGGAAAAGATATTCACAAGTCATGTATCTGATAAGGGGTTAATATTTAAAATACATAAATATAAAGAATGCATACAATTCTATAATAAAAATTTCAATAAAAGTGGGGAAAAGATCTAATAGACATTTTTCTCAAAAAAGGCACACAGATGTCCAACAGATATATGAGAAGATACTCAAATTTATTCATCATCAATTAAATGAAAATCAAAACCACAATGAGATATCACTCACACCTGTCAGAATGATTATCACAGAAAACAAAACAGAAACAAGAAATGACAAGTGATAGCAAGGATGAAGATAAAAGGAAACACTCACACTGTTGATAGAAATGTAAAACGGTGCCCCCAATATAAAAAACAGTATGGAACTTCTAAAAAATTAAAAATAGAACTATCATATGATGCACTAATTTTATTTCTGGGTACTTCACTAAAGAAAATAAAAAGACAAAATATAGAAGATATATCTGCCATTAAGTTCATTGCAACATCACTTATTATAGCCCAGGTACATGGGAAAAACATGAGTATCTATCAGTAGATGAATGGATAAAAATGATACGAGATATATTTATATCTATTTACCTAGAGATATCTATCCTATCTATGCATCTATTTAGTGAAATATTACACTATTATAAACAATGAAATCTTACCTTTGTGACATGAATGGAATTTTGAGATATATTGCTAAATGAAAAGTCAGAGAGAGAACAAAAAACCATATAATTTCACTTGCACATTCAATAAAAATAAACAAAACAACCAAACCAAGTTCATGGAGACAGAGAACAATTTGGTATTTACTAGTGGTAATGGGCACTGGTGAAGAGCAAAATGGTAAAGATGATCAGGACATACAACTTTCCAATTATAAAATAAACAAGTCATGTGGATGTATATGGTCTATAGGCAATAAAATATTTTTTGAGGCGGAAACATCTTTATTTTCTTTTTATTTAGTTGTTCACACTGGTTGTTTCTCCCCGGGCTCGAACTCAAACCCAGGAATATGTGGACTAACTGTGCTTTTTCCAAGGCAACTGACCTAACTGCTGCTCCACCAGGGCATGTCAATAGCTTTTTCTTTTAAAGAGAGAGAGAGAAGAAAAAAACGTTTTTGAAGGAAAAAAAGAAGGAAGGAAGCACTTTTATTTGCTTATTTTTATTTGTGGTTGTTCCCCTAGTCCAGGGTTGCAAACCCTAGTCCTTAGGCTTTATGTGGTCTGTGCCCTGGCTACCATCTTAATGCACAAGCCACCAGGGCATGCCATAGGCAAGAATTATTGCAAACTTGAAACACTGCTAATAATAGATAAGAAATAGACTTATTGTCATGATCATTTGAGTTGTATACAAATGTCAAACACTGTGCTGTACAACTGATACTAACACGATATTGTATGCCAACTATACTTCAATTTAAAAAATGAAGACCCATCTCTATGCTACCAACAAGAGACTCACTTCACATTTCCATTCACTTTTGAAGACAGTCAAATTATCAGTGGAATAACATTTAGTTAGTTAAGTAAAATAGTATGTTATTAAAGTTAAAATTGGTTACATATATTCTTAAATTAATTTATATATGATAAAATCTCAGTTGCTTTGTACATTAAAAAAATACACTCAGTTCAGTTGTAAAAACCAAGATTAAGAGTGAAATCAGAGAAATATATATTTTATGCAATTAAAAACCAAAAGGAAGATTAGAAATTTAATTTATATCAAACAAAACAAGACAAATACTGTAAAAAGAGATAAGGTCATTACATAATGATTCAATGAGAGGACATAACAAATATAAATATTTATGCACCCCAAATAGGAACTCCTAAATATTTAGAGAAAATACTAATAGACCAAATGGGAGAAATAGACAATTATACAATAATTTCATCAATGGATAGATAATCCAGACAAAAATTAACACAGAAACAATGACCTTAAATGAGACACTAAAGCAGGTGGATTTATTGACTATATACAGAAAGTTTCATCCCAAAGCACATAAAACACACACGTCACAAGTGCCTAAGGAGCATTCTAGAGGATTGATCACATGTTAGGTAAAGAAACAACTCTCAAAAAATTAAAGAAGATTGAAATCATATCAATTATTTTTTTCTGACCACAATGACATGAACAAGGAATCAATTACAGAAAGAAAACTACAAAATTCACCAATATGTGGAGATTAAGCAACATATTACTGAACAAGTAGGCCAAGGAAGAAATCAAAAGAGAAATAAAAAAAATACTTCAGATACATGAAAATAAAAATACAACATTATCAAAACTAATGAGATAGAGCAAAAACAGCTCTAAAAGTTCTGTTCCACTGTGCCCTTATGGCGTGGCCAATCACCTCCAAAGGAGAAAACCACATACCCTTGTGTTCAAGTTCCAGGTCCAGGGGCAACAACTAAATAAAAATAAAGTGAAATACTTTCTCCTCCATTCTCTTCCTTCCTGCCTACTCTCTTTCATTCCTGCCTGCACCCTCCTTAAAAAAATACAAAAATAAATAAATAAAAGGCCTGTTCAAATAGAGAAGTGCATAGTAATATATAACTACAACAATAACCAAGAAAGATCTCAAATAAACAACCCAACTTTATACCTCAAGGAACCAGAAAAAGAAGAAATGATGGCCTAAAGTTAGTACAAGGAAGGATATAAAGATCCAAATTGAGAAAGAGACAAAATTGAAAAAATAAACAAAATTGGCAAGACTTTATCTAAACTCACCAAGAAAAAAAATGACAAGTCAAACATAATTCAAAGGGAGATGTTATAACTGCCATCATATAAACAGAAAATATCATAAGAGATTACTATGAACAAATACAGGGCAACAATTTGGATAACTCAGAAGTTTTGGGCATATCCCTAGAGGTATATAACCTACCAAGACTGAATCATGAAGAAAATGAACATCTGAACAGACCTATTACTCACAAGAGATGTATCAGTAATAAAGTATTTCCCCCAAAGCAAATGTCTAGGAACCTAAAGCTTCACTGGTAAGTTATATGACACATTTAAAGAATTAATACCAATACTTCTTATCTCTTCCAAAAAAGAGGAAGAAGAACTGTCTAATTCATTTTATGAGGTCAATCTTTGACACCAAAACAGACAAGGATGCCATAAAAAAGGAAAATGAAAAGCCAATATCTCTGGTGTGCACAGATGTAAAAATTCTCAAAAACATATTACCAAAGTGAATTCAACAATACGTTTTTAAAAAGTCATGTACCATGATCAGTTGGATTTACTCTAGGATTTGAGGATTCCAGGATGATTCGACATCCACAAATGGATCAGTGTGGTAAAACACAACAAAAGGAATGGTAAAAAGCATATGCTCTTCTCAATAGAGATGCAAAAAAAGTATTAGACAAAAACCCAGTGTCATTTAGTAGTAAAAAGTCTCAACAAAATGGGTATAGATGGAACATACCTCATTGTAATAAAGGCCATATACGACAAGCCCAGGCTTAAGATCATACTCAACAGTTAAAATCTAAAATATTTTCTTTCAAGATCAGAAAGTGAAGGAGTCCCACTCTTGCCACTTTTTTTAAACACCATATTGGAAGTCCTACTCAAAAAAAAATCAGGCAAGAAAAAGAAAAGGCATCAAAATTGGAAAGAAAGCAGTGAACTGTTACTATATGCAGCTGACATGATAGTAAATGTACAACATACTGAAGACTGCACGTCAAGAAAAGTTAGAACTAACCAAATAATTCAATAAAGTTATAGGATATGAAATCAATTACTATATGTATTTTGCTGCTACACACTAATAATGAACTGTTAGAAAGAGAGATTAAGAAAATAATTCCATTTATAATTATATCAAAAACAACATTTATGAATAAACTTAACCAAAGTTTTGAACAACCCATACACTGAAAACTATGACACTGATTAAGAAAGTGAAGAAGTCACAAAATAAATGGAAAACTATTTCATGAACATGAATTGAAATAATAATTTATAGTTAAAATGTCCATTCTACCCAATGGAATTTACAAATTCAACATACTTCTTTATGAAAATTCCAATGAAAATTTTCACAGAAATAGAAAAAACAACCTTAAAATTTGTACGGAACCTCAAAAGACCCAAAATAGTCAAAACAATCTTAAGAATAATAGCAGAGCCACTAGGCTTCTTGAGTTTGGATTATCTAACAAGGCTATAGTAATAAAAACATCACGGTATTGGTATTAAAACAGAAAAATCAATAAAACAGTCCAGAAACAAACCTATATGATCAATTAAGTTATAAAAAAAGGAGGCAAGAATATATAATGGCACTAAAATAGTCTCTTCAATAAATGGTACTAGAAAAACTTGACTACCACATACAAAAGAATGAAACTGGACAGCCACAAACATTGCACATAAAATTTAATGCAAAATGAATTAGAGTGGACGTAAGACTGAAAATTATAAATCTCCAAGGAGAAAATATACCTCTTTGACAATAGTCTTGGTGATGATTTTTGAATCTGACAAAGCACAGGCAACAAAAACAAAAAGAAAGAAGTAGGACCACATAAAACTAAAATTCTTGTGTACAGCAAAGGAAACCAGCAACACGTGGCAAAAAACATTTGCCAGTCATTTATCTGATAAAGGATTAATACACAAAATAACTTTAAACTTTCATATGTCTCAATAGCAAACAGATTAAAAAATGGGCAGAGGATATGAACAGATGTTTTTCCAAAGACATGCAGATAGTCAACAGGTATATGAAAAGGTAAAGTCATTGATCACCAGAGAAATAGAAATCAAAACCATAGTGAGCTATCACCCAACCTGTTAGAATAACTACTATCAAACAGACAAGAGCTTGCACATGTTGGTGAGGATGTGGAGAAAAGAGAATCCACATGCACTGTTAATGGAAATGTAGTTGGTGGTACCACTATGAGAAATAATGTGGGGTCCCTCACAAAATTAAAAACACATCATTACCCTATGAATCTGTAATTCCACTTCTGAGTATTTATCTGAAGGAAGTGAAAACACTATCTGGAAAAAATATATTGATCCCCTTGTTCGTTGCAAATCATTTACAATAATCAAGTAACTAAAGAAAATATGGTGCAAATATAATCAAGTGCTGCTTAATGATGAGAATACATTCTGAAAAAAGATGTCTTGAAGTGATTTAATCACATGATCATCATAGGATGTAATTATACAAACTTAGAATGTAGCTCTAGCATACACTTGGGCTATATACTAAAGCCTATTGAAACCACTGTCATTTATGTAGTCCGTTGCTGAAAGAAATGTCATTAAGTAATTCAAAACTTTATATGCTGTAATATTATTCAGTCATAAAAAGAAGAAATCTTACCATTTACAGCAACGTGGGTGGACCTCGTGGATATTATAGGAAGTGAAATAAATCAAAGAGAGAAATACAGTATGGTATTACTTATAGGTGGAATCTAACAAGAAATTAGAAAACAAAAAACCAAATTCCTTAGATATGTAAGGAAGATGGGTGATTGCCGAAGGCAGTGGTGGAGGTGGGTAAAATGAATGAAAGTGGTCAAAATGTACAAATTTCCAGTTTTAAAATAAATTAAGTGACTCGGATATAATGTGCAACATATTGTAGTCAACAATATCTTATTGTGTCTTTGAAAGTTACTAAGAGTAGATCTTAAAAGTTTTCATCACAAAAGTTGCAACTGTCTGGTGAGGAATGTTAACTAGAATTGCTGTAGTGATCAATTATCGCAGTCTCCATCTGGCCTCCAGCTCTCCTTTTTTCTCCCGGGTGTCCACCTAAGTTGCTACTATGTATCAAATCTGTCCATGCTGTCTTTCTCATCTTCATAACAATTTGGAGGTGAAAAATGTGAGCCTCAGAAAGTTTGCTCAAAGCCTCTGCCCCCTAAAGAGCAGAGCAAGAACTTGAAGCCAGCCTTCTGTGAATACAAGTCGGACTCTACCTGGAGGCCCTGGTGACTCACTGGGTTGAGTAAAAGTCATGAATTGACCTCTGGAAAGATCTGTTGAATAAGGAGAAGACGCTGTGGTGTTACATAACCAATCCTGGAGTTTCATAGCTGTCAATGATGTACTTTGTGGATTTGAATGTGTCTGCCCTTTCCCACCTCACATAGCTTCATCTACGTGCTTTCTGACAGCCTTGGCCCTGGCTTTCTTCAGAGTTTACCATTCAGATCCTCATTAACCCCACTCTGTTAGGGTAATCAGGGGAAGTTAAAAAGACTGTACCTGGTTGTTTATCCCTAAATGTGACATAATTCACACCAACACACTCAAATATTAAGACACCTTTCTTGACAACTTCCTTTAAACAACAAGAAGAGTTCCTTCTGTCTTTTTACTTATACAAACTATAATTTTCTTCTCTGTGTGGGTTTGCATAGAAGCACAGAATTTGAGATCATTTGAAAATTACTCAGTGTCTTCATGCACTTTCATATGTGCACAACTCCATTGACAAATTAAATGGGGACTTTTTAAAGCTCTAAAACGTGTGTTTAATTTGGGTATTTTGCCAGCTTCCTTTGTTGTTTTCCGTAATAATCTAGTTTCCCATTATGGTGAGAAATTAAGGGTTGCCTAATCATGAAAGACTAATGAGCAATAATGCATTCAATTATCTATTCCTCATATAGCTGAGAATAAAGAATGAACTACATTCTTGATTATGTGACTAAGTGTTTCATTCCACATACTGACTATAATTCAGGTCTTGAACATGATCAGACATCACTCTTAAAAATTGATAGAGTGGGCTAACAAGAAAAACTGGGTTTAAATATCATTGAAATTGGTAGGTAACAATGAGGAAGTTTGCATTTTAAGAGGTACAGGGGAAATTTCTAGACACCTATCCAATAATTATTCTCTTATTTTCCCTTAATATTAGAGACGTTGACTTTATTTAGGGCAGAAATATTCCAAAGCAAAAAGTTTTGGTCAATAACATGTAAGCCAATACTGATTGGAGAACTTTGGCGGAAACCATAAAAGAAGGACAGTCAAGGACTTATCCCTACCATCACAACCTCCCTGTTTACCTTTCCTGCCTGCATGTGTACATAATAGCAGCAATCATTTTAGACTAAAGGAAAAAAAAAAAAAAAAGAGGATGAAAGCTATGTGCTCAGTATAAAGAGGCAGAAAAGTAGAAGGGAACATTTCTGATGAGTGTGGAGCCCCTGACACCCAGACTGTTTATTTCTAGTCTTTGTTATTAGCAGTCAAACACAAGCCTAAAAGTGAAGTAAAATACTGAAGTAAAATACTTAATACTGTCTAAATTTAGAAGACAACAATTCTTGTTAGTCTTAAGCTTTGATCGCCTTGAAGTGCAAAGTCCCCTGGGAGATGAAACATTATTGAGTTTAAGGTTATTTCTGTACAGCAGGTTTTGCAAAGGAGAACAAATGCAAAGATAGAAGGCTTTAGAGATGGGGGTGTGAAGGAAGGCATTTGTAGGGGTTATATAGAGTGCATTCAATAGACAACGAAAAAAGAATAATTAAATATTGGCTCATTTTAATATAAATGGAGTGATCAAAAAAACATTCTTAAACAAAGAAAAAATGAGGATAGCTTCAGAAGGGCAACTGTGCTAAAACCAAAACAACATGATCTTTATCTGACATGTTTCTCCCTTGAATTTTATAGTCACATTTCTCCCCCTAGGGATAGAGAATAAGTAGGCAGGAAGAATCCACCTGGGGGCACCTACTTATCACCAGATATTCAGCCCCCTCCTCTACCCAACCATAATATTTACCATGTTATTCTCATATTGATCAGCCTCTCCTGATTTTAAGACTCACGGATATTTTTACAAAAATATGTTAATACCTTTCACTCGTCTTTCTCTTTGAAGTTCCAGTCATTATAATTCAGCATTTCTTGGCTCATAAACTTGGCAAGGCTTTCTGGAAAAAAATAAAAAGGCACATCATTGGCAGAGAGGCTTCTCATATGCTGACAGTTCAGCTTATATGAAATCGCTGAGTAATAGACAGGATAAAACAAGGAGTGTAAGAGGGACAGGAAGCAGAATGCCCTCTATAAATGAATCCCAGACACTAAGTTTTTGCTTATCTAAGAAGATAAAGGGACTTTCCTTGGAAGCTGTCTTTACTGACCTCTTGTTAATACTGTTTATTCAATATGATTTCTCCCCTGGATGGAGAGTGGCCTTGTCTTCTTCCCCAAACCTCTCTTAAGTGCCATTTCAGTAGTAATTCCATGCTGTCATGTTGGAGCAGCCTCCTCTAACCCCTTCTCTAAGAAACACAGTTGGAGGCTTAGAACCACTTAGAGAGCCTCACATTCAAGTAGCCCTTCATATCAAAACAAATCTCTTAAAAATATTCCTTGCAGTGAATCTTTATAGACTGATCTGACATTTTATAAAGACTGACAAGAGGAAGCTGGAACACCTCTGAAGAGAGTCCATCGCCATCTCTGCATCTGAAGCACATGGAAAATATTAATCAGCTAAGTCCTTGAGTATACAATGCAGGAGACATCTGCCCTTGTTTTCTCCATGCGAAATTCCTTTTCCACGCTTACTATAACTAAAAAAAAATCATAGGAAATAAAAATGGCTCAAATTAAAAACACACTCTTTCACACAACATCCTGTCCTGTTTAACAGTGCCATAATTCTACTGTACTGTAAACAATTAGATAAGGATATTGTAAAATTAGCTCAAATTTGCATAATAATGCTTTACTGTTATAATTTAGTGACTGCATTGGCACGAATTTAATAACAATTCAGCTTACATTTTTTGCTTCAATGTATTTTATACAAATAATGTCAAATTTATAGATTACTAGGTTCCCCAAAGCAGGCAGATGAAGACATTGCCTTTTTGCAAGTTTAATATACCACATGATATGATAATTTTAGCCTTCTTAAATTAAAGGTCACCTCTTCTCCTGATTCTGTTTTTTTTCTCCTGCTTAAGAAAAATGTTTTTGAGAAGCTTAATGATATGGAACAAATCAAAATATACCCATTGTACACCCAATGACATTGAAAGCAACTCCAAAATATTTTAAATACAAAGTTCCCCACTTGGCTTTCAGGAAACTGTCAAACTTAATTTGATAGTCTCATTTTAAAGATGATTTTAAGTTTAAAGCCAGTCACATTTGAAACCTGGGCTGGCTGAATAAATTGTATTAAAGGATATTTTTATTGTATTTATTGTCACAGATGTTAATTCAGCGGATCTAACCATTATTGTCTTCTGGATTTATGGTATAATTCCACCTGATAGAAATTGAATTTTCAAATAATCTCTGCTCTTATCTGAGGCTTTGTGTTCCCAAGGCCACCTGGTCAATGATGAAATCGTTCCAAGTCATCAATGCTTTCCTTGAGGAAATTTCAGTGATTATTGCATCTATTTATCACAAATGAGACTGGCAGTGGGTCTTACTTTTGTAAGAAATTAGAAGGATGAATAGTATATGGAGGTAAAGTGACCTAGTTTGTTAAGGTAGTTGATTAACCACTGAAAAGAATTTTTTGATAAAATATATTCTTGATGATGTTTTAGAAACCTTTCATTCTGTTAGGTATACTTCCTAAGTTGTCCATGTTACTGGCTAGGGGAGAGGCTAAATGAGGGCTAAAATCCTGCCCACCCTCCCCTGCCAAGCTGAGTACTGGGAATTAGGCTGCATAAATCCCAAGGTGCCTTTTCCAGTTTGCACAAGGATTTTCTATGAGATCATGGCAACCATTAATCTGACTTCAGGTTGGTTTAAATGTGGTTTGGCGGAATAAAAGAGCTACTTTGTAGGGTTTCTCTTTCCCATACTTTCATGATTTCAAATAAAGCATCTGTGGGACATAAACTGGAATGATCTAACTCAAATGCTAATCCCAAAATAATTATAATAAAAGAGATTATAACTGATATTGGCACTCCCTAACAGTGTAGCTGTTGGGTCCACTACCTCCAGCTGAGCCAGTCCACATACAACCCAAGGACTTGGGTTTGCATCCTGGGTTGGGAAGGAGGGTAGGATGTGGGGAAGATAGGATGAACAACTAAAATAAAAAAATAGATGGAATGCTTCTTTCTCCTCTCTCTTCCTGAATGCTGGCCTACTCACCTTCATTTCTCCCTGCATCTGTCTTTAAAAAACAAAAATAAAATCCAAGTCAATCCTGGGACATATGGCTTCTTAAACCTTCATTGAACCTTATGATCATACCTGTACCGGAGAATTGACGTCAAGACTTATTTAGATCTTTGTGGACAACTGATGACAATAAGCAGATCAAAATCCCAATTTCTTCCCCACCTCCATCTTCTAAATGACAGCGATTTTTGTGTTATTTTGTTTAAATTCTCAGATAGGTGCTTTAATGGTTTACTTGGTTTTCCAAATGATCATTCCATCCTTCTCTCTTGCCATCCTTGATTTGGTTCATAACATTGACCTACTGGTTTCTTCATTTATAGAGTTGTCTAGAAGAATTATTAATAAAAACAGTTACATTATTCAGAGAGATTTTACCCTTTTTAAGTTATTTGTGCAATTATTTGTTACATAAGTAAACTTATTTACCATGTGTTCTGATCTTATTTCAAAATATCTAACATTTCGATGATCAGACAGAAAACATAATAATTGAGAAATAATGTAAATTTCAAACCAGAAGAGAAAATAAATTGGATGAAGTAATAAAATTATGAATGCATGTATGGTTTAAAATATGTTCATGTGTCTTGCAATAGATATTTCATTAGTGATATGAAAAAAAAAAAAGAATTTGAATTAATCTCCTCTCTCTAACTGTTTTTCTGTAATTAGCCTGGCAGTTTGTGAAGCTTTCTTTTGAGGACTGCTTTGTACTAACGTCTATCTCCATTCATAAAATGTCAGAGTACAACAAAGATATACACTGTATAGAAAGAACAAAAATAATATGATTTAGGTATATAATATAAACACAATCTCTTTTCTATTTTAAAGGAAAGGGATAGCAGTAATGAAGTCGAGTAGTCAGGAAGAGAGAGGAAGAAGCATTATTTATTTATTTTTATTTAGTTGTTCATCCTAGCTGATCCCCCAGTCCCAGAATGTAAACCCAGGTCCTCAGGATGTATATGGACTGTACCCAACAGCAACTCCATTAGGGCATGCCAATAAACACAACCTAAATGTAAAAGATTGAAACTAAGTTCCACCTTCCATTAAGCCTAGAATGTCAATGAATTACTGTCCTGACTTTCTCCGACCAGTATTGATCAAGTGACTTCTTTAAAAGCCATATCCTAGAAGATAGCTAGCTCTAGCTGAAATCTCTCTAGGACTGATTTGAGAAAAAAAAAATTTAACTTTATCAGTGAACACTAAAAATCTGGACTTTTCTTCTACCACTCTTACATTAAACTTTGAAGCAACCATGCAAAACAAGAAAGCCTGCATTCATTTACTTTCTAGGCTAGAGAATAAAAGATCTCATGCACTCTGCAGATTCCTAAGCTAATGATTCTCAAACTTCAATCTTGTACCATTTTCATTTAAAAAAAATCTGCATACCACATGTATTATTTGCTTATATATCCCCATAAATGACTCATTTCAAAAAAACTAAATACATTTTTTTCAAAGAAAATGTATGTCACCACCGTAAAGGGACAACTCACATTGCTTGCCTTGAAATAACTTTAAAAATTAAAATATAATGAGGCACATGTTTGTGACTCAGGTGACTAAGACAGCTAACATGTAAAGTTCAAAGACCCAGGTTTGAGATTTAGGGCCAGGGGAGAGAAACAGAAATACATATTTAAATATTTTAATATATATTAAAAACAAGTGCATTTTCGTAAATTCTAAATGGACAGTTAAATGCTATGAGCCATGTTATTGAGGAGAGGAGCAGAGAGGGAAAGGGAGAAGAAAATGATAAAGAAGGGTGAGAAGAGAGAGAGAGGGTAGAAGATTGCAAGTTGAGAGAGCTATTTTGAACCATCTGGGTTTTTCTAAAAACTTGAAAGACATTTGAAAAGGAAATACATTTTTTTATATGGCATTCAACATTATTTAATGTCAGGTCTTTCTACTACTTAGATCATCCATTTTTAATGGCAGTAAGGGTATAAGTCCCAAACACTTGGGAACACTGAGCAGAGATGGCTCCCGCCATCACTGGTATCCTCTTTTGTACATTTCTAACTCAAAGAGCTATTTAAAAATTTTTGTCATTTAATGGAATGACTCATGATTGTGAACAGTGTTTGGTAACAGCCAATAAATATCACAGCATAATTACTCAACCTATTTATTCATTTGCTTGGTAGGTACATCGTAAGCAATCACTCTGCTTGTTCTGTGATCCCAAAGATGCAGTCCCAGTCACATAAGTACTTAATCCAGTGCTGGATTATTTATTAGGCAATATTTTAGAATTGCAATTTAAAGAGATGATGAGAGAAAAAGCCCAGCATGTTCTAATATTTTTGTTAGGATTTTCATCTGTATTAATAAAAATATAGCAAATAAAAAATATGGTAAGTTGGTGGATCCTAAACTTGACTCCTCCTATGAACACATAAAATCTACAGCTGTACACAGAACAAATTCTGAAGCAACAAAAATATTAGTTGAATGCTTCCTATATATTGGATGAAGAAGAAAACAGAACCCACATTGAACTGGGTAGGAATCACTAGATACAATCTCCCATGAAACCTATTAATATGGTCATCTACAACAGGAAGGGAACACATGAGTCACAGGTCAGAGGAGTGAAGGATATGAACATCACATCTGGTGCTCCAAAATTTAAGATCTAAACTTGAGATACAGGTCCCCAAAATATCTAACCTTGAAAGAGTGGGGCTTTTATCCATGAACTCCACAATTCTATAGTCAACTGAAAAACATTTCTTAAATGGTTCACATGGATTTATCATGGCTAACCACCCAAGGGCCAGCACAGAATCACTGCCTGAGATGTATTCAGTCTTTCTGTGAAAAAGAACTATTTGCCTATCTTAAGCTTCAGCTTGAGGGACAGACATCTAATGGAATACACATCTAGTCTAGGGGAATACTGAAGTATTATCTAAAGACTTTGGAGACTGGAAACTGCCATCTTTATGATCCCCCTCTATCTCGCTCCAGGTCACTAATATCTTCTGGAAAGGAGTTTGTGCTCTTGTCAGGTACCCTGCTTTTGCAGCTGGAATCCAGGGTATTGGGTATTTATTGCCTGACTCTGGTGGGCTGCAGGGCCTACTTTCACGGGTTCCATATAGTAACTGAGAAATGGTTCTTAACTGGTTACTCACACCAAGGCACTGAACAGAGGTACCAGACGGAAATGTGCCCAGTGTTTTCGGGTATCAAGAGATTTATTAGGTAATGTTAAGGCTTTGGACTGAGAGACAGGCTTATAATGTAAAACACATCTAAAGGTCAATTGAAATACTCTCCAAAGACTATAAAGACTGACAGGAACATCATCATGGTATCCCTTCTGCCTTCTCCCATTCACTGGTGTCTGCTGGAAATGTGTTTCCGCACGTCTAGTGCCTCAGTTTTTATGTGGGAACATCCCCTGATTGTCTGACTCTGTTGGCCAGCAGGGCTTACATTTGATAATCCCAAATGAGTGTAACAAACAAAGTGCTCTTAACCTATTACCTCCCAGCGTACAGAGCAGAGGAAGCAGAGAGATATGCTCAGTCTTTTCATGAAAGAAGTCAATTAATTTATAGTTTTAGCTGCAAACTGAAGCACAGACTTGCAATTAAACACATATCCACAATCTGACTTTAATTTTCTCCTGAGACCATGGAGGGCAGGTGTCTTCTTTGCAGTGTTCCTCTGCCTCTCTCCACATTGCCAGTATCTCTGAGAAAGGAGCTCATGAATATGTCTACTGCCCTCACTTTTGTGGTCACTGTAGAGAGAACATAAATCATGATGGTCCTACTCTGGTGACCAGCATGTTTCCGAAGGATGGTAGAAAAAAACAAACAAAAAATCACAGTCAAGTGATTATTACCCGAGAGCTTATTGCACAGGAAGCAGACAAAAATGCTCAACTCCTAGTATTCCCCTGAAAGATCCATATTTGCATACTTTAAAAGATTCTGCCTGAAGGTTTGATTTCCAATCATCCTGAATCTAGGTGCTGAATTAGATCTTCCTCTTGGGAAACTAACAAGTGTTGGCATATTTCAACTCCGGGGAATCACTAAGAACAAAGTAGGCAGTTAGCATTATCACCAAAAATTTTTGAGAGAAAACCAGGAGCTACAGCAGGATTGAACAATAAGTGTCCTCTCCTACACAAGTCCACTCCTTCAAGACTGGAGGAGGATACTGTTTTATTTAATGCAGAGAGACAGGAAACATGAGAAATACATTAAAAAATGAACAAGATAAAGCCTCAGAAAGAGTCTTTAATGAAACAGGTGACTTACCTGATAAAAAGTTCAAAATAAGTCACTAAGATGTTTACAGATCTCAGGAAAAGAACAGATGAACAAACTGAGGATTTCAACAAAGAAATAGAAAATATAAGAAAGTATCAAATAGATGATACAGTGCTGAGAAATAAACCACTTAACTGAAAAATTCAATACAGTGGTTCAATAGAATATTAGATGAAACAGAAAAATGACCTCAAAGACAGGAGAGTAGAACTCACCCAATCAGAGGAGAAAAAAGAAGGTAGCTTAAGAAGCATATGGGACAATACTGGCAATGAACATTCACACTTACAGGAGTCCCATATTGTGAACAGAGAGAAAGGAGCAGAAACTAATTCAAAAACTCTAACCTGGGAGAGAAAATAAGCATCCAGATTCAGGAGTGTCCAGAGTGTTCTAAGTAAGATAAACTTAGAGACCCACACCAAGACACATTATATTTAAATTGTCCAAAGTTAAAATCAAGGGGAGATTTAAAAGTAGAAAAATAAAAAAAGCTTGCTAAGTAACTGTAAGGAAACCCTCATCAACTACCATATTTCTCAGCAGAAATATTGATAAGAATAAGGATGTTGCATGATGTATTCAAAGTACTATAAGGGAAAACTTAAAACCAAGAATACCATGCCTGGTTAAGTTGTCATTCTGACTAAAAAGAAAGAGTTCCAGACAAGCAAAAGTTGATATTTCTTTATAACTAGACTGATCTTATAGGTAATGTCAAAGGAACATCCTTAAGCTGAAAGAAGCATACTAATAACAAGAAAACATGAAATACAATTTGACAGATAAAGGTAAATATAAATTCAGTATGAATAAAGTAATGTAAAGGTGGTAAGTTAGTCACTTATAAATGTAGCATAAAAGGTAAGACAAAAAGTACAACCTATAAGCTCATATGTATAGGTTCCCCATATGTGAAGTTTCCCCATTCCTCTTATTTATTAACACACCATGCCCTCCCCCAAATTACCAAGTGTTCTTCACCACTGACCAGTGCGCTCACCCACCATTTACCCCTTTTGCCCACCACCTGTCTGTCCCATACCCTATTGGTATCACACTTTTATTGCAAGGGTTGGTCTTATTTCATCTGTTGCTTTGTTTTGTCTATTCACATTCCACCTACGAGTGAGAGCATGTGGTATCTCTTGCTCTTTTTGATTTATCTCACTTAGCATAATCTCCTTTCAACCCATCAATGAGTTTATTTTAATTTGTAAAACAAAGTTATTGCAATAAAATACTTAAAAAGTACACACTATATTAATTTGTTAATGATACATAATATAAAAATAAACAAAAAAATTCAAAATATTTCTCTTAAAAAAGTTTAGTGAACTACAAGAACAGAGAGATAAGCAAACTGAGAAAAGCAATGCTTCATCAAAATTAAAAAGTTCAAAGAAATTGAAGTCATCCTAAAGGAAACAAGTGAAACACAAACAGAAACTCTAGCACTGTGATTACAATGATTGAATGGAAAACTCAACAGGGATCATCAAAAGCAAACGTGGCCAGGCAGAAGAAGAAAGATTAGTGAACAAGAAGTCAGGACATTTGAAATGATTTCATAAAAGGAGCAAAAACAAAAGAACGATACAGTGAGAAAATACTGTGGAATTTATGGGACAAAATGAAAAGAAGCAATATCTGAATTATGGAATTCTAGAAGTAAAAGATAAATAGAAAATAATTTATTTTTTAATTAAATGATTTTATTTGTGGAATATTACACTGTAACAGTAAATGTGTTTAAAGTGTATATCATAGCAGATCAACATCTTCGTACAATATAGTACATTCACCAACATTTCAGCTTTTACTTCACCTTTCAATGAATCCCCTCCACCTCATTTTAACTCTCTTACCCTCCCCATTCTCTTCCCATAAACTTTGATTTTCTTTTCTTAACTAAAAATCTGTTGTTTGATTTAGTTCATTTTATGTCAATTTTGTTTTATTTAGTTCATTTGTTTACTTGCTGTTACTATACTACTTGTAAGAGTGGTGTTATATGACATCTTTTCCTTTTTGGTTTATTTCATTAAGAATAATTCCCTCCAGGTCTACCCAAAGTGCTGTGAATGATAGGGTTTCACCTTTTGACAGCTGCATGGTATTCCATTCTCAATTTCTTGAGAGGTCTCTAGACTTCTTTCCACAATGTATGTTCCATCCTACACTCCCAACAACAGTATATAAGAGTTCCCTTTTCTCCACATCCTTTTCAGCATTTATTTTGTTTCTATTCCCTTGGAAGATAATCATTCTTGCTGATGTATGTGATATCTCATTGCTATTTTGATTTGCATTTTCCTAATGACAAGAAAAGTAAGAACAGCTTTTCATATGACTGCTGATCATCTATTTGTCCACTTCAATGAAGTGTCTATTAAGGTCTTCTGCTCATTTTAAATTTGATTATAGGTATCCTTTTTTATTGAGTTTGATGAGTTAACCCTTTATCAGAAATATGATGTGAAAATATCTTCTTCCATTGAATAACATGTTTCTTTATTTTGATAAGTTTATTTTGCCATACAGAAGCTTTTTAGTTTGATGGAATACCATTTGTCTCTTTTCATTTTTAATTTCCTTGCTATTGAGTCAAGTTCCCAGAGATATCTCTTACATCAATATCTTGTAGTGTTTTACCTACATTTTCTTCTGTGTATTTTATGGCATCTGGCCTTACATATATGTCTCTGATCCACTTTGAATTAATTTTTGTGTATGGTCATATGTAGTAATCTAGTCTGGCCTTACATATATGTCTCTGATCCACTTTGAATTAATTTTTGTGTATGGTCATATGTAGTAATCTAGTTTTATCCTTTTACATGTGGCTCTTCAGTATTCCCAGCAGCATTTATTGAAGACACTGTCCTTGCTCCGTTGTAAGTTAAATGGCCAAATTACCTAAAGCAATATACAGAATTAATGCTATTCCCATTAAAATCCCAAAGACATTATTCTCAGAAATTGAAGAAAAAATCATGAAATTTATTTGGAACTACAAGAGGCCCAGGATAGCAAAAAGAATCCTAAGGAATAAGAACAAGAGTGGAGATGTCACACTCCCTGATTCAAACTGAACTATAAAGCAATAATAATCAGGTCAACATGGCATTGGAATAAAAACAGACATACAGATAAATGGAACAGAATTGCGCATCTGGAAATAAACCCTAGGGTATATGGACAATTAATTTTCAACAAAGGAATCAGAAAACATTTTAAAGCAGCAGTGACTGAAATTTTTCTAAATTTGGGAAGAGACATTCAGATTCATGAGTCCCAAAGAATCTCAAATAGGTTGAACCTTAATAGGGCTACACTGAGACATTTCATAATTAAATTATCAAAATTAGGAGTTTGGTCAGCTACTTTTGGCTGGCACAGTCCTCAGACATCCCAAGGATCTGGGTTTGAGTCTGGGGCTGCGAGAAAACAACCAAGATATTAACTAAATTGCCTCTTCCTCTTCTCTCTTCCTGGCTCCCTTTGAGTATCTGCATTCCTGGTTGCGCTTCTCATTTAAAAAAGGAAAGAAAAAGAATTTTAAAAATGTGAAGAGAAATGAGAGAAATTATATATGAGAGAAAATATAGAAGACTATAGCAATTTCTCAATAGAAACTTTTCAGAGTAGGAGAGAGAAGAATGATGAATTCAAAACATGGGAAAAATCGGTCAGTCAAGAATTCTATACCCAAAAAATTCTATCCTTCTAAAATGAGGATGAGATAAAGACTTTCCCAAACAAAGTATAGGAAGTTCATACCAGTAGACCTGCCTGAAAAGAAATGTTAGAGTAAATTCTCTTAGAGGAAGTAAAAGGATGAGTTAACATCATAAAAACATAGAAATGTTCATAAAACACACCTACAATGGTAAGCATATAGTAAATATAAAATTCTGTAAAATATCATTAACCTATCACTGTAATTTAAAAATTAAAATCAGATGCTCTGGTGGCTCAGGTGTTAAGTGGCCAGTGCATCTACTATGTAAGGTCCAAGGACCTGGATTTGCGATCTGTGAACAACAACAAAAAAAAACAAACAACCAAAAATAAATATACTTTCTCCTCCTCTTCCTTTTATTCAATATGCTTATTCCTCCTCTCCCTTCTTACT
The DNA here is from genome assembly GCA_004363575.1 of Solenodon paradoxus. NCBI lineage: Eukaryota > Metazoa > Chordata > Mammalia > Eulipotyphla > Solenodontidae > Solenodon > Solenodon paradoxus. The sequence goes on along the minus strand of RJWH01002557.1, from coordinate 107,171 downwards.
TTCTTAAAAAAGGTTAAAGTCAAATATAGCAAAAATAACCCTAAGTGTGATAATTTGTTATTGGATATGCAACATAAAACTTATGTAAAATTTAACATCAATAACCTAAAATGTGAGGTAGAGGATAATTAAAAGTTTTAAGTTTAGAAATGTAACCAATTTAGGCTGCTGAGAGTTTTAAATAGGATGCACATGGTACATATTCTGCAATAGACTTATATTAGACCCCCAAAACAAGCATTAGCCAATTCAGAAAGGTTGTGAAAATACCAAAATTTTCCTTGACCAAAATGAAATATAATTAGGTCAATTATAGGAGGAAAAATAGAAAACTAACAAATACATGGAAATTAAACAATTTCTAAATACCCAATGAACCAAAGAAGAAAGTTAAGGGAAAATTTAAAAAAAATTTCAAATAAGTGTTAATGGACACACAAAATACCAAAATGTATGGAATGCAGCAAAAGAAGTTCTAGGATGAAATCTCATAGCAATAAAGGATTATATTAAGAAATAATATCTCATATAACCTCACTCTACTCCTGAAGGAGCTAGAAAATGATAAACAAATTGAGCCTAAAGTTAACAGATAAACAAAAATAATAAATTCTTGAGAAGAAATGAAAGAGATGGAGAACAGGAAACAATTGAATACATTAAAAAAAACCTAAGAGTTGGGTCATTGAAAACGATAAGCAATATGACAAACCTTTAGCTACATTAACCAAGAAAGAGATGACCCAAAAGAACACAATTATAAATTTAAAAGGGACATTGCAGTTCACACCACAGATACATATAGGATCAAAGAGGACACTAAAGCCAACTAAAGTCAAATATTAAATGACATAGAAAAGATGGGAAAATTCTTTAAAAAAGTACTATGTTGAGTCAGAAAAAATAGAAAATCCAACCATTTAATTACTATTAAAATCAGTAACCATAATCCCCAAAGTGAAAAAACTGAGGACCAGATAAGTTCACTAGCGAATGTTGTAATATATTTAATGAATTAATGTCAATACTTCTCAAACCAAGCAGAAAAAAATGAAGAGGAGGAAACACTCCTCAACTTATTTCACAAGACCCCAATTGCCCAGACACCAAAGTCAGAAAATGACACTGAAAGAAAGCTATGGGTCAACATTCTCGGTAAATTTAAGTTAAAAAAATATTTGATAAAATACCAGCCAACCAAATTCAGTACACCTTAGAAAGATCACTCATAACCATGTGGGATTTATTACTGGGATGCAAGGATGGCTCAAAAAATGTAAATCAATTTGATACATCACATTTATAAAATGAACAAAAATGATGTGGTTATCCCAAAAGACACAGAAAAAGCATTTTGACAAAATTCAACATCCATTTATGATAAAAATAAACTTAATAAATTATGTATAGGATCAACATAACTTAATAATTAAGTCTATATAGAACAGGCAGAGCTAATATCATATTCAATAGAGATGTTTAAAAGCTTTCCTTCAATGATCAAAATAAATCAAAGGTGTTCATTCTGGGAAACTCCTATTCAACATAATACTTGAAGTCCTGGCCAGAGCAATAAAACACAGAAGAGAATTTAACGATATCAGAATTTGAAAGGCAGGTAAAATTGTCTCTATTTGCATTAGAAATAATTTTCCTATATAGAAAATCCTAAAAATTGAACCAAAATATGTTGGAAATAGTCAATAAATTCAAAAAAGTTTCAAAATACAAAATTAACATGCAAAAATCTTAATATTCTCATACACTAATAAAAATTATCTGAAAAATAAAAAATTACATCTAGAAATGTATCATAAAGCTAAAATATTTCAAAAGAAATTTAATTGAGGTGAAAGCCTCTATATTGAAAAACATAAGGCATTAATGAAAAATACCGAAGAACCAAATAAATGGAAAGATATCCCATGTTCATAGTTTTGGAAGAAATTTATATTGCTAAAAATGTCCACACTACCCCAAGTTATGTATAAATATAATGCAATCTCTAGCAGCTTTTTTTTACAGAAATTGAAAATACAATCATAAAAATTTGTTACAGTGAACTACAAAAGACCCTTGACAATGCAATTCTGAGCAAGAACATGACAGAGGCATGACATTTCTTGGTTTTAAGTTGTGATGCAGCTAAAGTAATAAAAACAAAAACAAAATATATCAAAATAATCCAATAAAAAGGTTAACAGATCTAAATAGACATGTTTTTCAAAGTAGATATATTCAAAGTAAAAAATTTAAGTTATAAATAAAAAAATATGAAAGTGGGAGGTAGAATGTGAATAAAACAAAGAATAGATGAATTAAAACTAACTTTTGGACATTGGCAATAGAACTGAGGTTACCAGAAGGGAATGGTTTGGGAAGAGCAAGGGTTGATGGGGTCCAATGGACAGTGAAGAACTCTTGGTAACTTGGTGTAGGTTAGGGTATATTGACATAAATTTGAAGAATGGGAACTTGCTCATATGGGGAACCTGCACATACAAGTTTATATTAACTTGCAAAACAAGTTATCTCAATAAAATACCAAAAAAAGTGAGAATATAAAACATTAGAATGTATTCAAATTTAAAGTGTCATGAACTTCAGTAGACTCTTATAAGTAAACCATTTCATGTAAATCTCATGGTAATCACAATGCAAAAACCTATAGTAAATAGACAAAAGAGAAAAGAAGGAATATAAGCATTCCACTACAGAAAACCATCAAATTAAAAAGGAAGTCAGAAAAAGAAGAAAAAAGGAACAGAGGAACTAGAAACAACCAGAATATAATGAACAGTGTGGCCATAAGTACATATCTATCAATAATAACTTTAAATATGAATGTGCTAAATTCCCTGATTGAAAGAAAATAGATAAGTTGATAAATAAAAATGATCCATCTATATCCTGACTACATGTGACATTCTTCAGATGAACGAACACACACAGACTGATTGCAAAGGAATGGAAAAGCATGCTGCATAAATGGAAATCAGAAGACAGCTGGGGTAAATATATACTATCAGACAAAATAGACTAATAATATCTATAATAAGAAACAAAGAATGCTTTTATATAACTATAAGGGGTTAATGCAACATGAGGGGATAATACTTGTAAATATTTATGCACCCAACATAGGAGCTTCTAAGTATATAGAGCAAATATTAACAGACCTAAAAGGAAAACAGAAAACAATACAATTAACAGTAGGGTGTAAATGTTTGATTCTCATGAAGGATAGATCATTCAGCAAGAAAATTAATAAAGAAATATTGACCTTTAACAAAATAGCAGAAGAGATGTCACAGACTAATATAGAATGCACCACCCACAAACACAGAATACAGATTATCGAGCACATTAGGAACTTTCTTGAGGAGGATCAAATGTAGACTACAAGTCTCAATACATTAAAGACTGAAATTATGTCAAGCATTTTTTTCTGACTATATTGGTATGACAGTACAAATAATTTATAAAAGAAAAGTGAAAAATCCACAAATACATGGAGATTAAACGACAGACAGCTGGAAAATCAATGGGTCAAGAAAAAATTGAAGTATAAAATTCAAATGAAAATGAAGCACACCAAAACTTGTTGAATTCAGCAAAAGCATTAATGAGAAGGCAATTTAAAGAGATAATTACAATATTAAAAATAGATTGCAAATAAATAACCTAACTTTATGCCTCCAGGAATGAGAAACTGAAAAACAAATGAAACCCAAAGTTAGTAGAAGGAAGGAAATGAAGATCAGAGCAGAAATGCTTCTAATAGAGAATAGAAGACTAGACAAATAATTAAAAAAATCTAAGAGTTTTTACATGTAAACAGAAAAATAAATATAAGCAATTTACAAAACTTTAGCTAGATTCAGCAAGAAATCGGGGCAAGAACTCAAATAACATAGATATGAAAGAAATGTCATAACAGTACAGGAAACATAGGAAGAATAAAAGACTACCATGAGCAATTATACACTTAGAAATGGGACAATCTAGAGAAAATGGATAAATTCCTAGAAATATACAAACTACCAAGTCTCAATCATAAAGATAACAAAATCTAAAAAGACTGATTACTACTATGGTGATTAAGTCAGTAATAAAAGGTGATTAAATAAAATAAAGTAATTATATCAGTAATATAAATTTACCAATATATCAAAATCCAGTACAATATATTTCATTGGCAAATTCTACCAAGTATTTAAAGAAAAATTAATATTCAAACTCTTCCAAAAAAGTAAAAGAGCAAGAAATATTTCCAAACTAATGCTATGAGGTCAACACTACCCCAATACCAAAACAAGGATGCCAAAAGAAAAGACTATTTCAAATTATTCCTCATGAACAAATACAAAATCTTCAACAAAATATTAGAAAATTGAATTTAACAATGAATTAAAAGGATCACACATTGTGATCAAGTGAGATTTATTCTGTGATGCAAGGCTATTTAACATCCATAAATCAATCATTGTGATGCATCACATTAACAGAATAAAGAATAAAAATTACATAATCATCTCAGTAGATACAGAAAAAAAGCATATTACAAAATTAAATATTTATGATGAAACTCTCTAAGTGCATATAGAGGGAACATCCTTCAACATAATAAAGATAATAATATATGACAATCTTACAATCAACAATACTCAACATTGAGAAACTGAAAGTTTTTCTCTAAATTAAGAACAAGACAATTGGTGAGGCTGAAATACCCTCTGCACTTCAGAGATCAACACAAACTGCATTGTAAGGGACACTGAGAGATCCACATATTGATGTGAGGGAAGGTGGGTGGAGGGATGCATGGGGACTGCACAGAAAATGGCCTGGGTTGAACGGAGTTGACAGAATAATCACCCATCCTTATGTGCTGGAGCAGGGAGACCAGAAATGGTACACAGCACGACTTAGGTGAAACGCAAAATAGAGGATTTCAGGTGCCATTTAGTTGTTGGGAGTCTAGTAAGCGGGACAACAGAGAGCTCCCTAGAATGTACTCACTTCCTCCCACTATCAGGGACCTATAATTGAGCAGCAAAGTAACTTAAGCACGGTGGATAGACTGTTGAGTCATACAATCATATAGACGCAGAAAAAAAATATTTGAGAAAATTCGACCTTTTATGTTAAAAACTAAAAATGGGGGTAGATGGGCACCAAATCCAGTATCAAAGGAAATAAAGACGTAAAATATCAAATGAGACTATGTTAAACTAAAAAGTTTCTTCACAGTGAAAGAAATTACTATCAAAATAAAAGCATACTCTAATGTATGGGAGAACATCATACACCTGACAAGGTTAATATCTAAAATACCATAAAAATTCAACAACAAAAATACAATCTAATGTAAAATAGGCAGAACATCTGAATAGACCATTCTCTAAAGAAGACATAACAGTAGGTCAACAGACACATAAACAGATGTGCCATATCTCTTAGTACTAAGGAAATGAAAACTGACACCACAGAGAGATATCACAACTGTGAAAATAGCTACTATCCAAAATAATTGTTGGCAAGGATGTGGAGAAGAGAACTCTTATACAATGTTGATGGGAGTGTATTTTGGTTTAACTCTTATGAAAAGCATTATAGAGATCCCCAAATAATTGAAAATAGAAAAAAATCCATATAATACAGTTATCCTACTTCTGGGTATTCATTTAAAAACAAAAAAATGCTAATTTGAAGATATATATGTATATCCATATTTATTACAGCATAATATACAATAGCCAAGTGCTGGAAACAACCTACATGCCCACCAAGAGAGGAGTGGATAATGGAGATTATATATGTAGAATACTATTCAGCCATAAAAATTAAGTCCTGAAATTAAAAATTACATAGATAGACCTAGAAGGAATTATGCTTAGTGAAGTTAGATGGAGAAAGACAAATACCATATGATTTTACTCAAAAGTGGCATTAAAGAAACCAAATAAATACATGAACAAAATCAGACCAAAAGTAGATTTTAGTCTATAGGACAAAATCAACAATCAACAGAAAGTAAATGGGAGGTGTTGGGAAGATAGTATTAAAGGGGTCAGTTATAAGAAGAATAGAATTGGACTGTTAGTGGTGAAAATACATAGTATATACAGATGTTGATTTACAATAATGCATACCTTAAACCTGTATAATGTTATAATGCAATGTTAATTCAATACAATAAAATAAGAAAACAATTTCATTTAAAAAACTGGAATTCATTTTTTCTAGGAGTAAAAGATCTACACACTGAAAACTGTTATTGATGAAAGAAAATGAAGACAAATGTCAAGATATTCTGTGCTCATGAATTAGAAGAATTAATTTTGTTTAAATATCCTTACTACATAAAACAATGTATTTATTCAATTCAATCCCTATTAAAATCTCAATAGCATTTTTCACAGAAATAGAACAGCCCTGAAATTTGTATGAAAACTACAAAAGACACTTAATAGCTAAAGCAATCTTGAAAAGAAGGATGGGAGGGGGGCATTTCCCATACTGATTTTAAAAAATAGTAATCAAAACAGTATGGCATTAGTGTAAAAACAGACACATAGATCAATGGAGCAGAATGAAGAGTCTAGAAATAAACCAATACATATATGTCAATTAAGTTACAACAAAAGAGCCAAGAATGTACAACTCAGAAAAGGCTGGGTCTTTAAATTATGTTGGGAAAACTGGACAACTATATGCAAAATAATAAATTTTATAACATTATTTTAAACCACACAGAAATATTAACTCAAAATGGATTAAAGACTTAATGAATTTAAGACCTGAAGTCATAAAATTCTTGGAAAAAGACATATGGGGCAAAAATCCTTGGATCAGTGTCGGCATTTTTAATCTAACAAAAGCAAAAGCAACAAAAATAAAACTAACCAAGTGACTATGCCAGACTCAAAAGCCCTATTGAAATTATCAATGAAATGGAAAAGGCAACCAAATAGATGAAATATTTGCATATCATATGTTTAATAAGGACTTAAAATCCAATATATACAAAGAACTCATGCAACTCAGCAGCAAAAGAAAAAGTTAACAAATGGACAGAGTCCATTAATAGATAATTTTCTAGTGAAGTCATATATCCATTAATAGATAATTTTTTAGTGAAGACATATATATATATATATATGTATGTATATATATATACATACATATATATATATATGTATGGTCGATAGGGCATAAAAAGGTAGTCACTAGTCATCAGGAAAATGCAAATAAAAACCACAATAAGATGTCATATTGTTCTTGTTAAAATGATTACTGACAAAAAGTAAACAAGTCTTGATGAGGATGTAGTGTCAAGGGAGCTCTTTATGAACTGTTGGTGGATGTGTAAATGGTGTTGCCAGCATGGAAAACAATATGAAGATTTATCACAAGAAATAAAATACTAACTCAAAAAGATATATACACTCCCATAATATTGCAACTTTATTCATTTTAGACTAGACTAGAAAACAATCTATTGACAGATAAAGAAAAAATATTTATATACACACACTTAAAAATATACACAATAGCATATTATTTAGCTATAAAAGAGAAAGAATTTTGCCATTTATGATATGACTGGATCTTAAGGCTGTTTTGCTAAGTGAAATAAACAAAAGACAAATATCGTATGATCTCACTTTCACTGTAATCTAAAAACAACAAAACAAAAATACAGTAGAAAAAAACCCCCAAACCCAAACTGAGAACAAATTACTGGTGATTACTGGAGCTAGGGAAGGGGGTTAAGAGGATAGGGGAATGTGTGGAGGTGGTCAAAATGTGCCAAGTTTCAGTTATAAATCCTGGAAAAGTAATATATACCATGATGGCTAGAGGTAATAATGCTGTGTATTTGGGGAAAAAAACTCATATCATGAAGAAGAAACGAAAATGTTCATTCCAAGTAATCATAACTCTTAATTATGGTTATTTCATCTTACACAACTTTTCTAAATTCTAATGTGTGTTAACTATTAATATGCAGAATCACCCTCAAACACTGAAGAAGAAAAGGCTTACCACAGAAGCTTATGATACCAAAGCATCAACTTGACGTTTTGAATTTTTAATATTCAGAACACAACCACATATATTTTCTCATTTGAATTCCTGATATTTAACTGCATTTAAGAATAAAGATGTCAGATATTTAAAGTTTTCTGGTTTGTCCATAGCACCATTGCTAAAAAAATGAGGGAGTAAGTCACAATCTTTTGGCCATGTTCTCATCAAACACTCTCATCATGGAATGGGAGTGGATGCCCTCCTTCCTCTGTCTGATCTCCTGCTTCAAATTTGTATCAGTTTATATTTATTTCGCATCAACTTTGTGCTAGGAACTGTGGCAGGTAAGGATATGAAAATGAATGACACCCCAATAGTGTCTGAAGATCTTGGGTTCTCCAGAAAAGACTTAGAGCTCTCAAGGTCCTTAAATGACACTCTTAAGAGGGAGTGAGATCTCCAGGATTATGACTGAGGGAAGTATGGGTAATGGAGTGAGCAGTAAAGCAGAGATGGAAGGAACGAAGCATTACTGTATTCCTAATACTAAGTTCAATTGACAGCGGATTTCCCAGAGCCATCTTCTAAAAGTGTTTATAACCTTTGTTTCAGGACAACACGGAGAGTATTATAAGGTTGTAGGGAAAGGGGGAGAAATTGATCCACCAGATCCTGTCCCTCATTGGTTGAATATTTGTCCCTTTTTCTCCCTTTGGGTTTGCCCGTATGTAAACAGCTAGGTCATCTGTTTTATCCCCATTTCTGTGTTATCAGGGAGACTTTAGGTAGGAAGAGAGGGTGTATAGTTGGGGTGGGCTACAAGTGATGTACTGCCCAGTGGTGCTGGGAGAACTTGTGGTTTGTCTCCGGTGGGATGGTTAGGATAGAATGACAGAGACTAGAATAAGGTTCAGAGTGTTGACATCACTCAGTGTGAACATTTTAAGACTCATCATTTACATTTCCAATCCTCACAGTCACTGCAGGAATATTTACACAGGTATTTTGCCGCATCGCTAATCTTCAATGTTTCTAAACTAGAAGTGTTCACCTCTCATTGTTCAGAGTCAATTCTCCCCGCCCACCCCCCCCCAAAAAAAAAACAGCAACAAATATATTTATCTTCACTGCGATAAGGATATTTCCATCTTGGGAGCTTCCTAGTAGAGTAGTGGTTGTGTCTGCTGTCTCCAGCCAGGGCAGTTCACTTATATCCAAAGGACTAGGGTTCCTGTCCCAGGGTGGAGGGGCCTGGAGGAGGTAGGGGATGGGCATGGACAACTAAATAAAAATAAATAAAAATGCTTCTTCTTCCTCTCACTTTCATCCTGCCTGCTGACTCATTTTCATCCCTGCTTACACATTTTTTTAAAAATACTTAACTATATATACTTTTTCCACCCTTATAATTAAGTATTCATAATATAAATAAGAGAAAATGGGAAATACAATGAACCTGGATATAGGAATAAAATGTAAGTCTAACTCAGTCAACACAGAAATAATAGTCTCTGTGTTAAGGATTTGCTTTAGTTGGCGTAAGAATACAAACACTCTCAGTCTTTGCCTTGGAGAAACTGAAGGGAAGGCTACCTTGTAGTTGGAATGCATCTGGAGAGCTTTAAAAAGACTGCTGGCCCAGGTGCCACCCCTTAGAGACTGATTTAATTGGACTGGGGTACAGCTTGGGCATTAAGATTTTTTAAAGCTCCCATGTGATTCTTCTCAGCAGGCAAGTGTTGCAACCTGTGGTCCAATGGTAGTGAACAGGCTACGATATAGCCTAGAGAATCTTAAACTTCAATGCATCGGAATCACCTCGGTCAGCTAGGGATATAGGTAGGTATGCTGATTCCCAGATCTACAGCCAGTTCTGAGTCACTGAGGCTGGAGTCAGCCCAGGAATCGGCACAGGTAACAATGGGTCCAAGAAAATCATGGGCAGGTGATTGCGAAACATTGCCAGTCCTAAAAGATTTCAGAAGATAGTAAAAAATTATAGATAGAAAAATAGAGTGAGGAAATATTATTTATTCCAATGAAAGGAACAAAGGACGATTAAAAAAAAAGGAGACTAACTGGAGAGGAAGTGTGCTGTGGGGTGATCAGTTGCTCTTTCTCTTCTCAAGGACAGAGGAAGAGTAAAGGCCTTTAAACTGTCGGGAGTGGGCTTTATTCAAGTAATATGTAAGGAAGGTATTCCAGGCAGTCAGAGTTGTTAAGCACTGATTTACGTTTTTAAGGAGGGCTATGACATCCTTTCCTCTGGAGCTTTTCAAAACCAGTATAGATTCTCATCTGGGCTGGCTAAAGTATTACCCTGCTCAAAGGCAGAGGGAATAGACTAGATAACTTTTTAAGCTCTGAGTGGTTATGACTCATGGGTTTGTAACTATCAGCAACAGTATTTCACTGTGAGTATGGAGGGGCATCCAGAATGGCAATGAGGAGTCTGGCAGGTCCCCTTTCCAGCAAAACAACCACTTAAATGATGAGAATTATAAAAGATAAACATTTAAAAGCTCTGGAAATTGTCCTCAGGGCTTCCAGCAAATGGAGAAATGTTCATTCAAGAAATTTTACTAAATCTTAGTAAGAACATTGAGAAGCTGTTGCTTTTCAGTCCTGGTCCCTGTCTCTCTTCAGCTCCAAGATTTTGAAGCTCTTTTCTGGGAATTCTATTTTGGGTAGTGCAGCCAAGAAGAAAATGGCTTGGGGGTCTGTTGGTGGAGTAGAGGTGGCTCTTTATTCCTCTAGTCCTCAGTCTAGGGCTATATTTTCACTGTATGAGAAGTCAGGTGCTTATCCTGCCCGCCGCCGCCACCCTCCCCAACCGCCATGGTGTAGAAACTCTAGGGCAGGTGTGGCTAAAAGGATGGATGTTAACATCCTCCACCAGCATGTCATAGCATCACAGGACAGATGCTTTACTCCAGGTGTGGCTAGCTCACAGCAGTTTGGAGACTCCATGCTGAGGGATAGAGAGGCTGTGAAGACTAGAATGTAGTACCCACTACTCAAGCACCCACTCACAAAAATAGGGATGTCTCTCTGGGAGAGGTAGGTCACTGTTTTTGTTCCCAGCTCCTATGTAGAGATATAGAGGCTTTTCCCAGGGAGAAAGGCAGGCTGAAACAACCCTGTTGGAGGGGACCCACTGTATTTGGAACACAGTTTGCGGAAATCCAGGCCTAAGGGTGTTTTTGAAAGCAATGGAGATCTTGGTGGAGAGCAATTGAGAGTGGGGTTGGTAGGTCCCTGACACTGGTAACAAGTGAAATAGCAGAACAGCCAGAAGCTTTACAGAAAGAACCATAGAAAGAGATGACCAAGAACAACTCTGCTGGAATTACGGCCAACTCTGAGGCAGAGAAGGCAGAGTCCATGTGCTAGGTAGCTACTCAGGAGCAAACGGAGCAGGAGTTGGGCTGATTTGAAATCTCCACACTCCACATAGGTGCATCAACACAGGGTACAGAATTTACTGGCAAAGACATTTAGACACAACCTCTGAACCAAACATTGCCTGCACTAGAAGCTGCTCTGACCCACGGGCAACTCCTTGAAAATCAGGGTTAGAAACAAAATCACACGCTTCCCTGGCAGCCTTGAAGATTCTGAACATGTTCCAAACTGCATAGTCTCAGAAACAATTGGAAGGGGACCTTCCAAGTTACTGGCCTCTCCTGACTGTCAAAACATTAAAACGTAACAAACTCCCAGAATTGTTATAGCAGCCTCTGAATCACACAGGCCTCCAATGGCAAAGAGTAAAATCTAACGGACAATGGAAACCAGGGTAAAAGGTAAAAACAAGGGAAATATAATCTGAGCAGAGATATCAAAGACTAGATACACTACAGACTCACCAAGTTAGCTTAACCTAGTCACTGAACAAATAAATAAGCAAACAATAATACTAATCCCTGAAGGATGTAAGTATTCTGAGGTGCTATAATGTAGTATGTAAAATATCCAGTTTTCAATAAAAGCTACAAATTATTCAGAGAAACAAGAAAAAGTGACACTCACACAGGAAAAATACCAGGCAATAGCCCTGCTTTTTGAGGGGCCTAAATGTTGATTAGCAGATACAGACTTCAAAGTATCTATTAAAACTATGTTCATTTGACATTATTGTTGCATTAATAATTAAAAGATGTGTAGACATGCCCTGGTGGAATAGTGGTTAGATCTACTGCCTCTAGTCAAGCAAAGTCCAGGTGTTTCCCAAGGACTCAGGATTGTGTACCAGGGTCAGAGAGAAAAATCAAGATGAACAGCTAAATAAAAAGATTCGTTCTTAAAAAAATACATGTATATATGTATATATATATATACATACATATATATATACATATATACACACATACATAATCACACATACATATGTTTGTGATGTGTAATGTTCAGGTACAGGATGTTAAAAGCTATGTTACTATTTTTACTTTATAAATTGTCCTTTTGAGACCAACTTGTTTCCTTTGTAGGTATAAATAAAACACTGTTGACAATAAAAAATGTTCATTTGTTTTTTGGTTTCTCTATATAACACATCGGTGAACCAACTCGAACTTAAAGCCTATAAATTTAAATTAACAGTTACTAGAAGGGAAGGAGGAGAGGGCTTGGGTGACTGGATAAAAGGGGTCGATTACTTGGTGAAGGATAGACTTTAACTGTTGATAAAATTAGTATATTATACATAGATATTGACTTACAATAATGCATACCTTACATCTATATAATGCTATGGAAAAATGTTCAAAGAACTAAAGGAAACCAGGTCTAAAGAATTACAGGAAAGTTTGATGATATAAAGTCTAATCAAATAGAGACTATCAATAAAGGGATTAAAAATTTAAAAAGATCAAATGGAAAATTTGAAGTGGAAAAGTATTCTAACCAAAATGAAAAATTCATTAGAAGGGCTCAAAAGTAGATTTGAACTGGCAGAAGAAAGTATCAGTGAACTTGGAGTTAGATTGATAGAGAATATTCAATCTGAAAACAGAAAGGAAAAAAGAGCAAAGAAAGGTAAACAGAGTTTAACAGAAATGTGAGACATCATCAACATATCAACATATGTGTAAAGGGAGGACTCAAAAGAGGAGAAGGAGAGAAATGGGCAGAAGAATTATTTCTTGAACTTCTTGGATATGTAATTTTTCAAATCAAATTTGGAAGGTTTCAACCATTTTTTTTTTTTTCAAATTTCAAATTGGATAAATACAGAGACATACTGTAATCATATGTCAAAGCCAGAGGTAAAGAGAAAATCTTGAAATCAGTAAGGGAAAAATAGTTCATCATGTACAGGGGAACTGCAATAAGAAAACAACTAACTTCTCATCAGAAACAATGGAGACCAGAAAGAAGTGAGACAATATACTCAAAATGTGGTGTGCAATAGGGGACTGGAATTTGTGGACATTCTTCTCCAGTGACTTCATATTATTTATCTTTCTCTCTTTCTGAATCTCTTCGTGGGATATATTTTACTATCCAAATTAGTACAAATTCATTCAACTTTTCAAAAATAGTCCTGGACCTTTCTTCTCCTCTAGGATTAAATATGTATCTTCAGTTCTTGATTTCAGTTGTGAGGACATAGCTTTCTGTCATGGAATCTATCATGATTTGCTCTGCGTCGATTCCTTCTTCTTCTGTTACTGCACTTGGTGTCCTTTCAGGAAAACAACTCTTCCTCCTGCTAAGTCCATATGACTTGAAACTGATCTCAAATTCTGACTTTAGGGATGGCATATAACAGAGACCTGCTCAGTCAGAGATTTCCTCTGATAAAATTGAACCTTGATGGGTTAAAGGATGGCCACATACTTAAGTTATGCAAAAGAGACTCAATTTGGGAACTTTGGATAACATAATTGGGAAGAAGGAGTTGTTTCATTAGTGATATTCGGTTGGTAGGCTGTAAGCCTGGGGCTGTCATGGGCCACCAGGAAGAGAGAGCCTCCTGGAGATATAAGCTGACAAGGGGAAAAGTAGAACAGAAAAACTGAGAGAGAAAAATCTTGTCCTTATGGCATTAATTTGAACCATAATGAATCCAGTTGTGCCTGAAGCCACATCCCATCTCTGATTACATGAACAATGTGTCCCTTTTTACATTTCAAGTTTGAGTTGGGTTTCTATTATTTCTATTTAGCAGAAACTATAAGAGTCATGAATAATGACACGCTTGTCTTCTACACTTTTCATAGATGTATGAATGTGTTCATTTTATAACTGAAAAAATAAACTTTATACAGACAGCAAAACAGAAGTTGGTACACAGAGATTCAAAACTTGCTTGAGTGATATCTTTGATAGACATTCTCCTTTTAATGGATTTTTTTTAAAGCTGGAATATCTTTAGTAATGAATTTAAGAAACTGATACTAATTTGATCTTTGAATAGCTCATGTGTTGGACAATGCCCTGCAAGAGATATTTATCTAAGTATGAACACATCCAGCATCTGTGCGCCTATTTTCTTGCTAATCATCCAGGCCCGGAGAGGTAGTTGAGGTTAGGGTTGAGGACAGGGTGGGCAGAGGTGATTAGCAAGAAAGCCCTGAACACTAACTCAGGGCCTTGTTGAGCTATGTAGGACATACTAAAAGATCCAAGGAGGCCACATTTAAAAATAGCATAATGAAATTAGTACACTGCAGTCTGCCCTGAGGAGCAGACATGACCTGACTTGATGAAGCTTCACATACAAAATGGATTTTATTTTTAGGGCATTCTATCTGGGATAACAATGGCTCAGCTGATAGGAAGGTGGTGGGTATAGTTTGTCTTAGTGGCTGGCACTTACGTTTGAAAAGAACAAAATAGCATATTTAAACTGTCAAGCCCTAATTGTTTCATTAGATGGTGGTAGTCTTTGACAAAAGGAGCCGGCTAACTGCTGAAAGCAAGAATGATGAGCAGTAATTCTAGCAGGGCACTGGGGCGCTGCACTAGTTACCTCTCCTCCTTTGTTTCTTCCCAGTTCATCTCTGTTACAAGGGGAAGTCTCATTTTCTAATGTAATGACTGCTATTAAAATCAGTTAAAAGCCTTTCATGAGCTCTGTGGTATAGCTTTTACATATTTTTAGATATGAATGAACCATAAAGGCAAGTTTTAGCATTTGTATTCATCTATGGGGTCTCCAGCATCCAGTTTAATATCAATTACAGTAATGACAGATATTTATTTAGGACTTTGAACCCAGCAGGGTCCTGAAATGATTTACACATTTTACACATTATGATGAAATGTTTTGTTTACCACTAACTCACAACTACCTCACCTTTGACAGTGAGTACCTCAGCCACCAACTGTCTTTCCTCCATGGAAAATAGAGACCCTCCTGTCTGAGAGAAATAAGGGAGGACTTTTTGGTAAGCAGAAGGCAAGAACTCAGCTTAATATCTTGACTGGGCACTGTAGAGAAGGCCTCAGGCTAGGCATTTATGGTAAATAAAGCAGTTTCCACATATTAATTTTATAAAGCATTTCTGCTCTTCCCTCGAACGCTGCACATCTGTGAGGTATCAGGGGAGAGACGGAGTGGGGGTGTGGGAGGGGGGCGAGTTCTGATTTATTTCTTGCTGCTCAGTGGAATAAAGACCCACAGCATGTTTTGCATTTACACACATTTAAGAATTTAGAGGCTGCTTAGAATGAGAGAGCGGTTATATTTCATCAAGAGACATCATAAAAGCTTTCTCTAGTTTGAAACACACACAAAAAAATCAGATCCCACAGATAGCTATTTTTTCTCAGGTACAAGGAACCAAATGTGATTAATGCCTTTTCCAAGGGCCAGAGCCTGCCTTTCCCTATCCAAACAGCTCTCAGAGGGCTCCTCCCAGTCACCCCTGTCTCAGGTCTTGGCAGGATGGGAGGGAGACTCCTCCGCTGGTGGGCTGTGCGGACCTCCTCTTTGGAGGCTGCCCCTTGAAGTTCAGAGAGCAGATTTATCTTTGATTTGAATTTTTAAATTAGCCTTATTTAAAATCACCTATATTTTTCCAAGGGCAGCTTTGCTTTTAGCCAACTTCACAGTACACAGTGTATATAAATTTCATCTGAGTTATTTTCCAAGTTCAAGAGTCTGAAATGTTCAAGCCCATGTTTATCTGGGCTGAGGTGGAGCAAACTTTTTCTTGTCAGACATTGGTTCTGAGCCTGAATGGGCCTTCTACTTTATTAGTTCTTGCTCAATATTAAAGAATGATGATATTTGTTAGAGAGATGGCCCTCATTTAAATCTACCTCTCCCAAATGTGGCTAAGTGGGGGATCCCACTTATTGAAAAGTACCATTAAGTGAGAAAAAAACACTTAGAAAAATGTGGAAGTGTGTTGAAGAGGAAGGAGACTCCTGAGGTGAACTGAAAACTCACTTGGAAGGACAGTGCTTGTGTCCTCTCTCCCTGTGCTGGTAAAGTGCTGTGGAACATTCCAGAATCCCAGGGAAACATACCAAGGTAGAAACTGCAATCTGGATATAGTGTGCCTTGTGGTTTAGAGAAAGAACAGGCAAAACCTGACCATACCAGGTAGAAGCAGGGCTAACTATCAGGGAGTGGTAAAATACTTTTCCAAAATAGTACATCTTATTACCAGTGTGAACAAGACTCTGCTGTTACTTTCAGCATGTGCTGACACAGGACTTTCTCTGCTCATTGCCATTTTTACAGGCTTAGCTGCCACCTAGCAGGCTCTGTAGAGATGTGAAATGTGCAAAGCTGACGATGGGTTCCTTGTCATTGGGGGTATGTGTGGGGGTCATCAAGTAGAGTGAAATACGGTGTCTCATTGTCAATGTTTATTTGATCTGACACATGTAAGAATATATTTCGGTGGTCTAACTGACAATACAGTTTTCCAGGTAAACAGCATGCAAATAAAAATTTATAGTGATGATAACTATAAATTTCCAACAATATATGAGTAGATGGGGGGGTAGGGAG
This sequence comes from Solenodon paradoxus, assembly GCA_004363575.1. NCBI lineage: Eukaryota > Metazoa > Chordata > Mammalia > Eulipotyphla > Solenodontidae > Solenodon > Solenodon paradoxus. The sequence continues at coordinate 90,163 of RJWH01002557.1, read as the reverse complement.
AAAGGAGTTTATTTAGCAATTATGAAATATTTATTGTTCTGAAAAAAACTTTTAACAAATGAATAATTCCATACAGTGTCAAATTGTTTCCTAAATGCAATTTGTTTGCACATTACATTAAAGGGATAGTTAGTAATGTGGTCTTGGATAGTGAAGCAAATTTCCTCACTTAATGTGAAATAAAAAAATATATGGCACTGTTTATTCTAGGTATATATAGAATACTACAACTGATCAATTGGCATCTGTAGTTTAATAAGTACTCCATTTTTTCTACTCTAAAAAATAAGTATTCACACTTTTCTTAAGCATGTGGATTGATAAAATGTTAAACAAGTACCATGGCTAGCAGTTTTTCTAAACTTGTATTTTCTTCATGAATTAATAATAATTCACATGCCCATAACATTGCCAATAGTAATTTTGGCCATTAATTGAACCAAGAATCTTCTGTCATGAACCCTTTTGACTTTGAGACTCTCTGAGAATATGGGTGGAATTATTGAATGGTGGCATTGAACATAAGCTTCTAGCTCAACAGAGAGGAGATAGATTTAGCAAGGTTAGGCAGGCAGCTGGTTGGAGATGGAACAGGCCTCCGTTTCTCCATTTGTGCTGGAGTTCCTTCAAAGGACATCTAGGAGTGTCAACTATAAAAGGTAGCAATGATCTTGATGATTCCGGTGCTATTCTTGTGATCTTTTTCAGTTTAATAATCCGTCAGAGTTTCTTCAGAGAAGAGAGTAGTCAAGCTTGGTAACCAGGGCCCTGTTGTAATTTTTGCATGTTATCTTTTACAAATATTCAAATACAAAGCCTAAATTTATGCCCCAAGTGGGAGCATAACAGTGTAAAAAAGAGCTTCCACTTAGAAAATGCCTCTGCATTTTTCAAATCCTAATCCTTCTTCTAAGAAATGTGAATAATAAGGAACCTCTTAAGTATCCTTCAACCCAGGCATCTGAGATACCATGATAAAGCATGTGCAGAAGTGCTGTTTGCCAAAATGCTTCCTTAGGGTTCACAGCTTTACCCTTCATCCCTGCTCCTCATCCACTAAATCTCCTAGACTTTCTTTTCCCACTGAGGGCATAAATCACTAATTCTTGTGAATATCTAATGTAAGTTCAAATAATTTGACCAGTATTTGAAAATATAATAGAGTTTAAGTCTGTACATTTTGGGGTACACATTCTAGATTTTAATAATAGAGATGCTATCAAATGGCTTAAGAATGACTACTAAGACTCAACTAATGGGAATAAGAAAAATTAAACAAGATTGGCATATTTTTTAATCTTTATTATTCTTACATGGAGTAATAGTGTTGTATAATATTAATTCTTCAGAATTACACTGGGTAGCTGATAATAGCATGCCAGACATCATAGAAAAAGTAAAACCTGGCATATCTAATACATGGTACTAATAAACTCCATACGTATTGGGAGGAACATTTAGAAAATGTGATTTAATTGGTTATGATACATTATTCTTTTATTTTAAACTTTTTAAAATATTTTATTGCAGTAATTTTGTTTTACAAATTGAAATAAACTCATCTGTTTAGTTTCCCTAAATGTGCAGTTTCCCCATTCCTCAGATATATGTTAACATACCCTGTCTGCCACCAGATCAACAGCTCTTTACCATTGTCCAGTGGGCTCTGCCACCACTTGCTCATTTGTTTCAACACATGATTCATTCCTGACAAAATGATAATAATTAAAGAGGGGTAGAATTCATCTAATTAAAAAAAAATCATTCCCATATTGTTCCTGGGGTGGGGACCTTATTGATCTAGCTACATTGAAAAACATAAATGATGTGATTTTCACCTTATGACTCCTAGATGTTTTTCCTAAGTTTCTATTCTCCTTTTGTGTGTCAGATATCAACAAGGAGATATCTCATTGTCATCTCAACTGCAGTATCTCTTAAATACCTTTGAATTATTTTTTCTAACTCCCCATGTCTTTGATAAAGATCTTTAGGTTACCAGAGTTTCAAATACTTGAGTTGCCCCTGACTTATTTCTTGATTTCATAAAGGAAATGGGAATTTTTTTTAATAATCAACTTTTTATAATCGATGATGGTGTTGCTATTTATGCCAATCTCTTAAATAACCTGTTGGCATCCTATACCAAGAGACAGCATTGTTCATCTTTCTTCTGGGTTCTATGAATCCATTAAGTTTAGGTCAAGACTTATTTCTCCTTGATATTTTGCTGAATTTTACCAAACATATGCCCGTGCTCTTCTCCTTATTCTATAAACCTCAATAATAGTTTTTACCACTTCTTGTTTGCACGTAGTATATTCCCATTGAAATGTATGCTTCTAGAGTACAGGATTGCCTCTCATACTTATTTTACATATCTTACATGGTGCTGGAGAAATAATTTACTAAAGCAGTATATTAACTGAGTTGATATTTACTGAGCTATCAAAAACATCACTTATATTTTACATGGAAAATATCATCATGTCTAGTGTCAGAAATTCAGTGTGGGCAATACATCTAAAAAATGTATGCTTGAGCTTTGGATATTTTTTTTTTTGCCCTGTATTCATTTCTTTTTTGAGAGTTGAAGACAAGTCCTATGGAGGCAAATGTATGGGAATAATGCAATTTTAATGAACAAAACAAAATTTTCTCATTTCAATGACATTTGTGAACCCTAAGAAGGTCACATAAATATGTTTTATTTTTTAATCTTGAAAACATTTGACATGTTGGCCAGTCTAGTATGGATATTATTGATGTTAGGTTAGATTACATGTTGAGGAGCCAAGAACTGATATGTGCCAACAACATTCCTGATAGACAAAAATTGGAAAACAGTAAAAATGCAAATGTTTTCAAATTCTCTCATGGCCCATGCTATATTAAGGTTATCTCCCATAAATGATTATGTACATTAACACAGAGAGTTTTATTATCATTTTAGAAACTCAGTTCAGTGATATAGATAGCATCCAAAAAGAGAAGATGAGCAATGATGCATTTGATTCACAGTAAATCTGTGTGAGACTTTGAATTTTTAGGAAATAGATGTATTTATTTTTATTGTATTTTTTATGAGGACCTTTTGGAAAAGCTTATGTTCCATGATCTGATGTTTATGGTCAGTTCAATCTTTCTTTGAAGATGAGCTACACCCATAAAAGAGGCCATGACTCATCCGGATGCTTATGACTGCATGATGCTCATTTGTAAGTTTCACATCTTTACAACCTGATGGACACACCTCTTCTTGACAAGCCTGAGGTGTCCAGGCTCAGCAGTGATGTGAGTATATGTCCCTACAAGTTCAGGAGTGAACATGTCTCCCATCATCTAGGCTGACCTCAGTGTCTCTGATGTCATAAACTAGTCTGTCTGCTCTGAATATTAATCATTTGACTTTAAACTTGGGAGTCTTTTAAAAGAGAAGCTTCCCACTCCTCAACAATAACAAACAATTTAACATTGTGTTAAGTAACTTGTCAGCTATTCCATCTCTGTCAAAAGCATCTCTTTGGTGATTATATCTCAATCATGGCTGAACTGGTTCGTCATATGCATTATACAGAAGTGAGGTGTCCATAAAACAAATTAATAGCATTTCTTAATGTGCAGAAAAAATAGAGAGAGAGAGAGAGAGAGAGAGAGAGAGAGAGAGAGAGAGAGAGAGAGAGAGAGAGAGAGAGAGAGAGAGGGAAAAAGAAATAAAAGTGAAAAAGGAGATTGTAGTTAACACTCTTCAGGTGTTAACTATTTATACCAGGAATTTCTAAGAATGTCATATGAATAGATTTATTTAATACTCAAAACATCGCCATGAGTCAGTTACTATAATTATTCTTTTTGTATGATGTGGAAGTTGAAGCAAAATCAGTAAGTAAAAATTTAAGATTTGAACTCAGGCAGTTTGACATCAAAGTCCAACCTTTAAAACCCTATGGCAGAGTTCCTCTCTCTGTAACAACTGTTAAGTGCTCTTTTAAAAATAGTCAGAAAAAATAATTGGAGTTTGAATTTTCTGTTTAGGTATAGTTCCAAAAGATGCTTTAGACAATCTTGTGAATATTGAAATATTTTATCAATCATTTGTTTGTGAGTCCATAAAATGGAGTTATTTATTTATTTGGTGGTAGCTTCCACATGATGGGAAAACAATGAGTGTCATATGAAATCTCATCATGGTTAAGAAATGCATTTATTTTATGGATTCAATTGACTTATTTTCATCAAGTGTGATTCTCTTTTTTTAGCATTTATTTTTAAAGGGAAGTTTGAGGCAGGAATGATGGTGTTCAGAAGGCAAGCAGGCAGGAAGAAAGAAGAAGGAAAAAATTATTTATTTATTCAGTTATTCGTCTTGGTCACTCCCCCTGGTTCCAAGACACAAACTGGGCTTCTTGGGAGGTATATGGACTGCTCTCAGCTGGAGGCAGTGGACCTAACTGCTTCTCCACCAGGGAACACCCCAAGTTTAATTACTGATCACTTTTCTAATTTTATTTTAGATTTCATGTAGATGTGTCTAGCCTTTGAAAATGTGAAAGCATTAGCTGCAAATATTAACTAAATGTTGATTTTTATCATAAGATACATGTCTAGAGAGTAAGGTCTTGTGGGTGCTTTCCTGAGGGTTGATTGGTAGGATTAGTCGTTTGCCAAAAGTAAAGAATAAAGTGTGAATAATAAGCATATAATGTTTCACCTACAAATCATTGAAAAATGGCTTGACATTTTATCATCAATATCTGCTCATGTAAGGCTAGTAGAGCAAAGTTTGAAGTTGATTTTATTGTCTTACTGTTTTATTGTCTTGTATGAAATTATTTCCAGGCATCACTAGGGGAGTGCTATGTCAACTATGATGAAAATTGTTACTTAATGTCCAGTTAGAGATGTTTAGACGGTCTTCTCCCCTAGTCTTAGATCTTAGGAACTGATGGAAATGACTGCGTTCCGAGTTTAAGTGGCAAAGGATGTGATCAAGGCTGGAGTCAGTAACATATCATTTTCCTTGAAACCTTGTAATTAATTCAGGTGTGACCAATCAATCAATGGAACTTTTGAGGACAGCTTGGACTTAGGAGCATATGTGCCACATGAGCTTTGGGCAGCCAGTCTGAAGCTATGAGGATGGAGCCAACACTGAAGACATTCAGTTGAGAAATAATAGAAAAAGTGTACCCAATCAAGAGTCATGGATATACCCATCTAAGCTCTGCATCATTCCTTGCTTATATCCAGAATACTTCTCTCTTGTTCCAGTATGTGAACTAGCAGATTTCATTTTCCACTTCAGCAAATTTGAATTGGGGTTTCAGTGATATGCAGTGGAAGAATCCTAAATATAAAGAGTGAGGACCAGCGGAAAGGAAACATAATAAACTTTTAAAATATGTTTAACTTACCTGTTGTGATAGTCAGGTGTTAAAATTAGGCAGAAGTATTTGAAATCATATTCCTGAGTGTTTTGTTTTTTTATCAAACACAATTTGGGCCTAGCAGAAGCTCCCATTTCAAGTTCCCACTACAATCTTTGACAACACCTCACGGACCCAGAAGGTGGACTTAGAAGGCCATGTTGGTTCCATGTGCTAGCAGTCAAGCTCTTGTCACCTCTTTTGAGAACTTGACAAAGATTGGGCCAATCTAGAGGTTAAGTTGAGCCAAAAGCTTTATCTCCTGTGAGCATTTGAACTAAGAGACAGAATTATAGCCAGAGAATGATGAGCACTTGAACTACAGGTCGTGTTGAGACTGGTGATAATTTTCAGCTGTATGCAAATTGACTAATAAGCAGAAAAAGAAAATCTGGGGAAAGACAAAGAAACAGAAAGAAACGTCAATTGACAAGGGGAGAGAGAGAGAGAGAGAGAGAGAGAGAGAGAGAGAGAG
>RJWH01002557.1:0-84162 GCA_004363575.1 Solenodon paradoxus | reverse complement strand
ACTTGAACTCAGAAACATGTGTAGGTCGGGGGTTTGGAGGGTCTTGTAATGCAAAGGGTATTTTGGACAAGCACATTGGAATTGTGTGTGTGTGTGTGTGTGTGTGTGTGTGTGTGTGTGTGTGTGTGTTTTAACAACAGTAGTTAAGAATTTTGTTTATTTAATAAAAACAAACTTGAATAGGTTTATGTTCCTTTAAAACATATCCCTGAGTTGGTGCGCCCTGGTTAGTAGCAGTTAGGTCAATCTCCAAAGGAGTAAGGGTCACTTACACCTGGGTTTGAGTCCCTGGTCCAGGGGGGAACCATCAATGTGAACAACTAAATAAAAAAAACAAACAAAATGCTTCTTCCTCCTCTCTGTTCCTGCTGGTTTCATTCCTGTCTGCACCCCTGACTAGACTAGTGTAGAGCATTTTTCCTACAATGGCTATTTTTTTTCTAATTTAATATCATGTAAAAACCCTTGCATATAAAGAGACGAGAACAGTACTATCATTGAAAATTTTAATTTAAAAGTTCATATTTGTAACATTTTATTACTATAGAGATGAAATGATGAGAAAAAATAGCACTGTTTTAATGAGCACAAAAATATGAACTTTGGGCTTATAGATGATAGATGCAGTCTCAGGCTGCAACTTTATTTTTATATTTTGCATTGCTTACATATTGGAAAAAAAATCCCAATTCACACCAATAAATAGGTGCAAATGGTAAATGATTTTAACAGCTCACCTTGGCATTCAGGATTTTCTTCAAATAAACTGACCCAGAAACTTGAAAGTAGAGCAATGGTTAATTTTCTTGAGAAATTTGGATTCTTATCAATATCTAACATATCTGCACTCTTTGTAATGAATATAAAAAGGGAGACAACTTAGAAAACTTAAAGAAAACATGAAAATTATTTATATTTTGGAATTACAAGATAAGTAACACCTCTTAGTTACCGCAAAGCTGACTGTTAGGCTGTGGTGAGGATGCCACCAGGTAGATGGAACTGACTCTGGGCTGCCCCCAACAGAGCACACAGCAGGCTTGTGCTTCAGCAGCTACTTCAAGTCATTTTTCACAAAGTGCATATAAGAAGGACAAAGTATTGAGAGGCCAGGTCAGAGCTACAACCTGCTTGATCACTAATCCAATTTCAGGAAGCTTAAATGTATTACCTGACATCATTATGAAGACTATCCAAACATTTGCTAATATACATACATAAGTTATGTTGGGAGAAAGTTTCCAGTGAGCTAAAATTAGGCTTAAGCCATTATTTGACTGTTTTTTTTGGTTTGTTTCACTGTATTTTAAGAAGCTTTAAATTTATTTGAAAAATAATAAATACAAATGAAGTTTTAAAGTCAATGTCTGCAACAGCCAAAGCTTCATTGAGTGATATCTGAACAAATATTTAAAAATAATGAATTGATAATAATAATCCTCGGTAACAAGGATCATGAAATGAAAGCCCAGTGAGGCAACTTGGGAAGACGGTGCTAGTCTAGGTCTAGGACACAGCCCTGCTCCTCTCATGGCTTCTGACTCTTTCCAGTTGACACAAGGCTCCGTTTTGTTCTTAGCATCTAATAATGGAATTATATGTCAAAGTTTTTGAACATATATGATCATTCAGACTTTCCAGAAGAGTTTATAAAACACATTATCATATCTTTACATTGATTTCTATCTTTTCTATAAAAGGATGGGAAGTTCAGAGTGAACGTCTAGTTACTAGAACTACCTTATATTAAAATGCTGCTGTAATAGGAAAAAAAAGTCAAAATATTAAATCTTTTACACCTAGGAAAATATTTGTTTGTTTTTCCCCCAATTTTTTTTATTTCAGTAACTTTGTTTTAAGAATGACAATAAACTCAAATGTGTAGGTTCCCCATATGGGCTCTTTGCCCTTGCCTCAGATATATGTCAACATACCCTGCCCACCACCAAATCACCAAGTGTTCATCACCACTGTCCACTGGGCTCCACCATCTCTTACCACAACCCATCCACTACCCCATCCCATTCCCTGTTGGTAATCTAACTTTTATTGCAAGTGTCCAAGGGTTGGTTTTGTTTTGTCTGTTCCTTTGTTTTGTCTATTCACATTCCACCTTGAGTGAGATCATGTGGTATCTATCTTTCTTCTTTTGACTTATTTCACTTAACATAATCCCCTCTAGATCTACATCTATACATGTTGATTCAAATGACAGGATTTCATCTCTTCTAGGGGCCGTGTTGTATCAATTGTGTGTGTGTATACATGCATACATACATACATATATATCTATATGTGTAGATATGTATCTCACATCTTCTTTATCCATCCATCTGATGTTGAGCACTTATTTTCCAATTCTTAGCTATTCTGAATAGGGCTGCGATAGTCACGGGGATGCATGCATCTCTGCAGATGGGTGCTTTTGTATCTTTTGGGTAGATGCCCAGAAGTGGGATGATGGGATCATATCAGATTTCCATCATCTACTTTTTGAGTAATCTCCAAACTGTTTTCCATAGGTTTGCACCAATTTACATTACCACCAACATTGTAAAAGTGTTCCCTTTTTTCTACATCCTTGCCAGCATTTGTTGTTTCCAGACTTGGATGAAAGCCAATCTCTCAGGTGTAAGATGATATCTCATTGTTGCTATGATTTGCATTTTTGATAGCCAGTGAGTAGGAACATCTTTTCGTGTGCCTATTAGCTGTCTGTGGATCCTCTTCAGAAAAATATCTCTCCAATCTTTCTTCCCATTTTTTGATTGGATTATATATTTTGCTCTTATTGAGTTTTATGAGTTCTTTGTATATTTTGGATATTGAGACCTTGTCAGAAATGTGGAACACAAATATATTCTCCCAGTTAGTAGGCTGTCTTTTTGTTTTGGTGAGTTTTTCTTTTGCTGTGATGACGCTCTTTAGCTTGATGAAGTTCCAGTTGTTTGTTTTTCTTTTTGTTTCCCTTGATGGGGGAGTCGAGTTCCCAAAGGCCTCTCTAAGACTGATGTCGTGGAATATTTTTCCCATGTTGTCTTTAAAATAATTGTATGGTTTCTCGTCCTATGTCCAAGTCTCTAGTTGACTTGCAATTGGTAGGGTGTGTTAGAGAGTGGTCTACCTTCATTCTTTTGCATGTGGCTGTTCAGTTTTCCCAACACCATTTGTTGAAGAAACTTCCCTTTTTCCATCATATGCTTTTGGTTCCTTTGTCATAAATTTATGTGTGTAAGTCTGTTTCTGGTGATTCAGTTCTATTCCACTGATCTGTGCTTCTGTTATTGTTCCAGAACCACACTTTTTGATCACTATTGCTTTGTAGTATAGTTCAATGTCTGGGACTGTAATCACTCCAGATATGTTCTTTCTTTCACATAAGTGATTTGGCTCTTTGAGGTATTTTATTATTGCATATAAATTTTAAGATTTTTTGTTCCATTTCCTTGAAATAAGCCCATGGGGGATTGTATTAATATGTATGTCGCTTTAAGCGAGATGACCCTTTTAACAGTGGTGATTCTTCCCAACCAGGAGCAGGGACTGCCTCTTCAATTACCTTGCTTGTTCTTTTCAGGTGTTCCGATACTTTCAGGTTCAGTCTTGGTAGACTGTATTTCTCTAAAATCTGTCCATGTCCTCAGGGTTATCCACTTTATTGTCACAGAGCTGTTCATAGTAGTCTCTTAGGATATTTATTTCTATGGTATCTGTTGTAACTTCTCCCCTTTCATTTCTGATTCTAGTCATGAGAGCTTTCTCTCTTTTTTGTTTGTTATTGTGGCAAATGATTTGTCAATTTTGTTTATTTTTTCAGACAACCACTTTGATCTTTTTTTTCTTTTGTCGATTTCTGCTCAAATTTTTATTATTTCTTTTCTTCTACTGATTTTGACTTTAACCGTTATTTTTCTCTAGTTACTTTAAATGTGAGTTTAGATTGTTTATTTGTGATTTTTCTTATTTCATGAGGTGGACCTGAATTGCAATGAACTTCCCATTTAATACTGCTTTTACTTCATCCCATAGACTCTGGTAGCTTGTGTCTTCATTCTCATTGGTCTCTAAGTATTTTTTCTGTTCCTCTTTGATTTCCTGTTTTCCAAGCGTCATTCAGAAGCGTATTGTTTAGTCTCCAATCTTCCAACTTTCTCTTGTGGTTGATTTCTAGTTTTAAGTCATTGTGATCAGAGAAGATGCTTGGTATGATATTAATCTTTGTAAATTTGTTGAGACATGTTTTGTGTCCCAACGTATGATTTATACTTGAGAATGTTCCATGTATACTTGAGAAGAAGGAGAACTCTAGTTGCTGGATAAAATGTTTGGTATATATCTATTAGACCTAGCTTCCAAATGGTCAGTTCAACCTGTTGTTTCCCTGTTCGTTTTCTGTCTGGTTCATCTATTCACTGTTATAAGTGGGATGTGGAAGTCTCCCACTATTACTGCATTGCTGTCAATGCTGCTTGTTAGTTTTAATAATACTTTTTAATATATTTCGATGCACACGTGCTAATAAGTTTTATGTCTTATAGCTTGATTTATCCCTTAATGATTATATAATATTAATCTCTGTCTTTTGTTACGCTTTTTAGTGCAAATCTGTTCTATCCAATGTAAGTATAGCTGTTCATGCTTTTTTTAAAATTTCCATTTGACTAGTATTGTCTTCCAATCATTGATTTTGAGTCTATGTTTATCTTTTGAAAGAAGATGAGCTTTCTGTATGCAGCAGAAGGCTGAGTTATTCTTTTTAATCCATTTGGCCACTCTGAATCATTTGGTGAGTTTGATTCATTAACGTTTTGAGTGATTATTGATATGTAACTCTTTATTATCATTATGTAATTTATTTTCTGGTTGTTACAGACAGTGCCTTTGTTCTTCTCTTTGTCTTCTTAGATTAGTTGGCTGTAGTTAAGTTTCGACTGGTTTCCCTTTTCATTTTCTTTTTTGCTTTTTTTCTAGAGATGTGTTTTGAAGTTACCCTGAAGTTAGTTCTATGAATTCATTTTATTTACTATTTTTATTTGAAAGCAAATTAGTCTTATACTCATTATAATGAACCACATTTTTGTTCTCTTTTCTTCCTCTCCACTTTTTTATTTGCTGTCTTGTTCTTTTTAATTGGGGTTTCTTTACAGTTTAAAGAGTATTCTTTAGTATTTTTGTATGCTGGTTTTATGGTGATAAACTCCTTTAGCTTTTGCTTACTGGAAAATATATTTTTCATTCCTTCAGTTCTGAATGATCATCTTGCAGATATCCTAGTTTGAAACTCCTTTTCTTTCAGCACTTTAAATACATCATTCTATTTCCTTCTGACCTGTAGAGTTTCAGTTGAGAAATCTGCTGACAGTCTTAGGGGAACTACTTCATATGTGATTCATTGTTCTCTAGCTGCCTTTAAGATTCTTTCTTTATTTTGTATTTTTGCATTTTGATGACAATGTGTCTAGGTGTAGGTTTTTTTTTTTTTTTTTGAACTCTTTGAGCTTCCTAGATCTGGATACTTGAGTCATTTTTCAGAAAGTTCTCTGCTATTATTTCTTCAAATGCAGTTTCTGTACCCTTTTCTCTATCCTCTCCTTCTGGGATGCCTATGATGCGAATGCTATTCCTTTTCATGTTATCCCATAGGTCATGAATGCTTTCTTCATTTCTTTTCATTCTTTCTTTTCTCTTTGCTGTTTTGTTTTAGAGAATTCCTCTACCCTATCTTCTAAGTCACTGATTCTGTTGGAGGCTTCATCCATCCTACTCTTGATTCTTTCTATTGACTACTGTAGTTCAGGCATCATGCTCTTTATTTCTTGGATATCTTGATTTATTTCTCCTCTCTCTCTTTGTTTTCTTTCTCTTCTTCTATTGTATTCTTGATTTCCATGAGTATGCTTATCACTGTTGCCCTAAATTCATCCTCAGGTAGTTTTTTAACTCAGAGTTTTCCCATGGGGTTTTAATTGGACCCGTCATCTCACATATATTTCTCTGGGACTTTGCTCTATTTGACATTGTCTATGTTTTTTAGGGTTAGATTTACTATAATGGTGACATCGTGTAGGGTATCAACCTGCATCAGAGAAGCCTGGATCTTGGTTTGAACACTGAGAATTCATGAGATGGGTGACATCACCACTGGTTGGATTTGTTGACATTCTTAAGTGGCACCTGTGTTGAGACCCAGCTCAGCCTCTGGGATTGTGTTTGGAGTTTGGTGGATCCAGAGCCTCTCTCAGTGTCCCAGATCTGAACTGTAATGCCCACTGGATTTCTGGTTCATAATCAACAACTGAGCTGCAGTTCTGCCTCCATCACAGGATTGCACCTGGGTAGCACTGAAAGTTCCTTTCTTCTGGGACTCTCGTCTTCCTTTCAGTTTCGGGGTGAGATATCCAGTGGGAGGGTCCTGTGCTCTGGAACAATGTGGTGAGAAGGTTGGCAGTGGGAGAATTCCCCTGACTGCCTTCTGGTTACAATAGTGCCCTGTGTAATTTTCCTTTATGGGGTTGGAGGGGGGTCATGCTCAGACCACAAGGGTGCTGGTCCTCCTTCTGCCTTGAGCCAAGACCCTCTCTCTCTGCTCTGTGTCCCTATCCCTCTGGGGAGGCTCTTTCCTGTCATTAGATCGACTCCTGGGAGGCTTGATTCCTCCTATTATTCTATCTCTTCTGCTGTTTTTTTCCCCCAAGGATCTGAGTCCTGAATCTGCAGTGCAGTTCTGAACCCTGAGTCCTTCACCTATCCTTGCAGCAGTGATTGCTAATGCTGTGTCTTCAGCCCCCTGGGCCAGACCTTCCAATAGGTGATTTTTAGTTGTTCTGTGGAGAAGGGATCTGACATGACTTACCAGTTTGCCAATTGACTGTATTACTGTTCATTCTTAACTTTCCACAGTGGAGCCTATTCAAAATTAATCTGCTAGGCACCCTGGCCCCCAGCACACCTGGAACACTTGTTATTAAACTGGTTATCTTATTTCACTAGTATGTCATCTCCACAGAATAAGGACGCTTTCTGCTTTGTTTACTTTTGAATCATTAGTTTTTAGGGCAGATAATAGATATTAAGTAAGTTTTTACTTGTCTTTTTGGCAATGAAGCCAAATAAAGCAGCTCAGGATTTAATTTCCAGTGGCCTTGGTGTGAATGAGTTCATAAATAAAATGTCATAAAGGTCAGTTTTATTGGTAGTTGAGGTGGGTCGATGTTCATAGAGTATTACCATATAATATGTAGATTCAGACCTTAAAGTAATTTTCTATCCAATTTTAAACAGTTGAGAGACCATTCTTACCTCTCAGATCTCTAAAGTTTCAAGGTGTGAAGAAACTACATTGTTACTGGCCAATCCTGAATTTAATAGTGTCATCATTTCATTTAAAAGGTTATCCTGAAACTTTTATAATTAATGACTGATACCCTGAAAACTGAGGGACAGTAAACTCTGATCTTTTCCAGCTGATTTTGGCTCACATGAATGTGTAGGTGTATTAATGGTGACTCAATTTCAATGACTACCATGGATAATCTGAGTTTCATTTATTCAGTGACTGATCTAGTAATTAGTTCCTTTGCATTACTTGGAATCTGGGTGTGTATAGATGGGAAGTTAAAATTAAAGATGGGAAAAATGATAGAATAAATACCATATTTATATGTTAATTGTATCCAGTTGCTATCCCAGGTTGTAATCATGCTCACCACCCCCTTCCTCTCAAATAAGAACCTATCTTTTAAGGCTTCCTTTGTTTAGCATTCAGGATATCACTGAATTAGTCTGTAATATACTTTGTTCCTGAGATTAGCTCTTCTCTTTCTTCCTTATTCTTGGGCTGCCACTCCTCATCGTAACAATGCTCTTTTATGCCTCTGTGCCAACACTTACTGTTGTGCTCATTTGTTGGATAATTGCCAAGGGTGAAACTGAAAACTTTATGGAAGTGCTGATGCTAGTAAAGCTCCAAAGGAAGAACATAATCAGAATATGGTCTTACATTTCTCGGAGCTGTTTAGTCTTATAATGACAGTGACGTTTTCCTCAACTGTCCCCCTTTAGTGGAGTGGCCACTAGTCCTTCAGTGAGTGATCTGAATTATGGGGAGTCCTTGGGAAACATAATAGCCGACACTGAAATATTGTTGCTCTTTGAAAAAAGACCATTGTTGTGGGTCGAATTCTATCTTCCCAAAAGATGTATTGAAGTTCTAACACTGGGTACCTGTGAAATCAATGTTATAGGTAATGGAATCTTTGAAGAGGTAATTATGATGAGGTTATGCTTGATTATGGTAGATGCTAATCCAATGACTGTTGTCCTTATGAGGGCCAAGAGATGGAGAGACAGACTCACAGGGGAACATTATGTGACAGAGGCAGGGGTATGGGGGATTTTTCTACAAACCACAGAATATCAAAGATTTCAGAAAGCACCAAAAGAGAAGAGAAAACCTTGAAAAAAGATTTTCCCCTAGAGTGTCAGAGAGAAAATGACCCTGTTGAACCATTGATTTTGGACTTCTGGCTCCCAGAACTCTGAAGAAATAACTTTCTGTTGTTTTAACTCACTAGTTTGTGAAAATTTGTCAAGGCAGCATGAGGAAACTAAGATATTGAAAAGGCAAAAAATATGGATGACCTGAAGATAATGAACTTTAACCTGAGTCATTATGTTCTGATCTCTTTTCCAATGAAACTTTTGAATAAGTTGCACATACCATGTATTTATCCATGTTTTCTCTTTTCTTCCTCTATTAAATGGCAAATAGAATAAAACTCCTCCTCCTGCCTGTACCCTCAATTAACTGATTACTTGTCACTCTTCCAGTGACCCCATTTCTAGATCCTGATCACTCTCTCCTTTAGCAATACTCATTCTAGCCCGGCATATTAAGGATGACTTCCATTACTTCCCTTTTTATCATCTCTTCTTCCTGTTAAAAAGACATGCCTTGGGTCACATTTCTTCAGAAATCTGAGCTCTGCTGGGAAACATGTTATCTGTTCTGCTATTAAATATTGGGTCACTGTATAAGTGACTGTTACTGACTTAAGATGTAATGGATCACAAGCAACGTGTTTATTTTAAGGGATCCATCGTCAGGCATGACTTTGGCAGAAAAAAATGACAAGAAGTGGAAATTTCATGATGGGGAGGGTAGAGGTAAAAGGAAGGACAGATATCTTGGGCAAACATTCCTGTCATATCCTTCAGATTATATCATACAGGCAACCACCTACTAATCCCCATCTTTGAACTTTGCTGTTGGGAGTTCAAGTATTGTCCCAAGGGCAGGCTACAGGAAGAAGTGCCCAGAAGCTTAAATAAAGCACATTCATAATTACTTCCTGAATAGTAAGCTCAGTTCATGGTTATGGTGCTGTGTGGTTTTTTTTAAACTTTCTCTGTAATTAGGTACTTCTTTGACACAAATTCCTCCTCTGTGAGGTGCTTCCCTATACTACCAAATAGTGTGGATGAAAGCACTCACATGTGTAACAATGACATAAGAAGTATTCTATTGCAGTTGCATTCTAGGTTTTTAAATTAAACAAACACCCAAATAAATAGCTACAAAATCTTACTGGTCAACATTTGGGGAAGGGTGTATATATATATATATATATATGTATGTATGCACAGGAAGATAGTATATTTACATATGTTCTCTAAGTAGTTTGCCTGTAATGTAGTTTGTCTATATGCTGGTAAAAATGAGCAAATTAACATTTTTTCTGCCATTGTACAGACACAGCCTAAATAAAAGGATAGACGCTTATTGCTAATTGCATATCTGTTGTGACCTGGTCTTACAGGACTTTGTATTTTTCAGTCTTGTTTTCTGGGGTCCAGGTGATTGGCTATGTGTCTTCCGTCAGGAGCACCCACTCAGGAAATTGCTCTGTGAGTGTAGGGCCTCGGCAACAAGATTTAAATAATGACAGCTCCTACTGATTCTCTGCCAGGGTAAATAGCTATAAGAAATTTTTGAAATAATAATCCTGGACTAAGTGTTCACCCTTAATTGATGTGAAACCATTCTAGAACTTATTTGGGCCTAAAAATCCAGAAGTTACCTTTCTTGAAAGGAAATTTTTTTTTTTTTAGGTTTAATGCTAATTTCCTTCTATTTTAGTCAGTGCCAACAGTAATCCTAAGGCTATTACAAACAAGTCAATGGTTGTTGACAGATAAAAGGAGAGTCTTGTATAAAGAAGGGAGGAAGTATGTAACAGCATACACTCTGGAGCCAGAATGTTTGAGTTCAAATCCCAGTTCCACCAATTCAGGTAGTGTCTTTGAGCAAATTATTGAACTTCTTCTCTCTTAAAGTCTTCATTCATAAGATGGAAGTAATTATGGATCTTACTTCATAAGGTTGTTGTCATGATTAAATGAGTCTATATACATAAAGCTTTTAACACAGAATCTGACACAGAGTAAGCACACAATATTGACATAAATAATTGTGATTTTTTTCTTGATTCAAAGGGAACAGATCTTTCAGACTCCTAGGTAAAGCTGGAACTGGGATTTGAAAACTTTGATCAAGTGCATTCTTGCTGCTGAAAATTAAGAATGCTTTTAGTAAAGGTTAATGGAAAGACTTTTTCTTTTCTTTTTGGATGAGAGGCTTAAAACAACAGAAATCTATTCTCTTGTAATTCTAGAGACCAGAGTCTGAAACCAGAATCACTGGACAAAAATCAAGATTTTGGCTGGTCTGTTCTCCCTCTGAAGACTCTAGGGGGGAATCTGTTCCTTGTCTTGTTCAGCTTCTGGTGACTTTCTTCATTCCTTGGCTTGTGGTCTGGTCTCTTTTATCTTTGAGGTTAGCACTCTAAATCCTTTTCTACTTTATCTTCTCACTATTCTCTGTGTGTTTGTCAAATCCCCTCTTCCTTCCTCTTGATGGGAAGCAGGAGGTATGATAGAGTGTCGGGGAGTTGGTGAACGTAGTCAGAAGGTATTAACTTCCAGTTATAAGAGAAAACATTCTGGGGATCTAAGGGACAACATGATGAATGTAGCAAATAATACCTTTTTCTATACTTGACAGTTGCTAAGAGACTACCTTAAAAATTTTCATCACAAGGAAAAAAATTGTAACTATGTGAGGTGATGGATGTCAGCTAAGCTTATTGTCATAGTCATTTCACTATATATATACACACACATATAAATGCACATATACACACATGTATGTATGTATACATACATATGTACATATACATATGTTTATGTATATTTCAAATCATTATACTGTACATCTTAAATTTATACAGTGGTATATGTCATTTAAGGAAAGACATCTTAAGGGCAAAGAGAAGTATGGCAGAGACCACACGGATATGAGCTGAGTGGCTGATGAGACTGTTTTAGCAATAATGGAATTGTTTCTCTTCTACAAGTAATGGCTTAAGCTGATCTCCACAGTTGTTCCCAAAGCTACTTCCAATGAGGTGCATATATGACCATTAAGAACTCTACTTTAGATAAGACTTGTCATTTCATAAGAAATGACTAGCTTAGAAAACATTTGACAAAGTTCAAGTCTTAGCTTGTACACTGTTTTACAGATTCCAAGACCAGGCCATCAAACACAAAGGATTATCCGAAAAAAGATGTTTATTATCAAGTTGGATATGGGCCCAGGATTAGGACAGAAGAAGAACCAGTAAAAAATAAATAAGATCAGAGGGTAGGGAGGCTGAGTCAAGTGACAAGTCATGTGCAGAAACAAGATTACTGTAGAATTTTATCTTGCCAGGACATTAGATTTAAATGCTGGCACTTATAAAAATTGCACAGCCAAAGTTACCCTTAAAAGTCCCTTTTGTTTTACATGAATTAGTAGAGGATTTTGTGCACACAATCCTGCAAAATGTATGATGCTATATGAAAATTTGAACAGCATATGAACATTGTATGAATGCAACATGTAACTTTACAGCATTTTGTAATATTTTAAGCCGAGTCTTAAACCTGGTTATTTGATTTACTTAAGTTAAACAAAACTATCATGTGATTCTTAAAACTATTGTTGAGTCCTGGGTTAATTTTTATTCTTAAAGCTGTGCATTTCTACCATTTTTTCTTAGCCTACCTGTATTTTCTTGCATATTGACACCTAAACACTGAAAGCATTTTTTTTTCAAAAGAAAGATGTTTGATAAAAGGTAATGTAACATGTGAACACTTTGTTCTCCAAGGTTCCAATATAATTTGTAATTTAGTATCAGGTTTAACAAAGGTGCCTCTAGGAAATTAAAAATGGAAATTCCTGTATCCATGTCTGTTACTAAGGGGATTGGCAGGGTTTTCTCATTTTAAGGGATTAGCAGAACAAAGTCATCTGTGTCATTTTAAGATAGGTCACAAAAATGAACAAGCATCTCTGCTCAGTTCTTCTTGCTTGATTGTTTACTTCCCAGTGAGAATGGAGACAATTTATATTGAAATAGTCTTTAACACTGAATGAGAAACTGTAGTGTGATTGGGAGAATAGTAGGAAACCCTTTGCCTACTCAAATATGGACTGTAAATATGTGTAATTTTATTGCAAGAGATTAATTCCTATGTTTGAAGGTTAGTCTTCCCTTAGAGTGGTAACACTTTAAACTTGCCAGTCGTCATGCTAGCATCAAGCTAGATAGATGCTCATTTTGTCTTTCTGGGTAACGTAAAACTACATTTCCCACCTCCCTTGCAGTTCGGTTGGAACTAAAGGAATGTCAGTTCAAGGAATGGTTACCATTTCTAGACTTGGACTTAAAATCCAATTCAGCTCTCTTTCCTTACCTTGGTGATTGAGAAAGTTATACTGGAGATGGTGCCACTACAAAACGGAAGCACCCTGAATCCCTGAACCTCAGTTGGGGGACAAATCTCCGACGAGAGTTGCCCACTCACCTCAGATTGTTTATAAATGACAGATACACCTTTTTGTTGGTAAGCATTTAGGATTTTGAGGTTGTTATAGTAGCTAAAGTTATTTATACTAATGAAGACTTTTTTTTAAAGAAAGGTACATTTAGGAATGAAGGCAAGCTGAGGCTGGCAAGCAGGAAGAGAGGAAGTAGCACTTTATTCATTTCGTTTCATTGTTCATCTTGGTTGTTCCCACTGGCCCCAGAATATGAACATAGGACCTTGGATTATATGTGAACTCTGCTCCACCAGGTTGTGCTAAATAAAGACATTTATATCAGAAGTGGTGTCTTGCCATTAAAAAGCAAAATTTGGTGGCACTGACTTTATCTTTTGAGAGATAGATAAATAGTGAAAAATAAGGTGTTTGAGTCTGGAAAGATGACTGCTCATGTAATGCAGTGGCAAAATATTTAGTACAGTTGTCACCTGTAATAAATTGAAGGTCAAAATAAGTCTCTATTCACCCTGTAGATGTAGGGGAATATGGTTGAAATGAATCAGAGCATCAGACGAACTGATTATTATAGTTTTTTTTAAGGTATTACAAAAAAGAGATGAACTCAGGAAAGAACTGGCTATTTTGCAAGCATATATAAAAGGGACTAGATGGAGTCTAGAACCATTTGGTTAGACAAGCTCTTTTTACGTCTTAAACAAGAAAAGTTGGTTTAAAAAACTGTTAGTGGAATCAAGCAACTCAGGGCAAAGATGAGACTAGGGTTGTTTCTTTCCCTTAGCTGACTATCAATGAATTCATGCCTTCAGGTTGCAGATAGTATTAAGCTAGCAATCATTGAATTGGGGTATAGAGGCATGAGGGTGAGAAAAACAAAGTAATACAGCTTATTTATGAATTGTATCTCAGAAAGAAAGTCCACCTTTTCACCTGTTCATGGAAATGTATTGAAAGTCTATTAAATTGTTGCAGGAATTTTATTGCCAAGAAACAATGAACATAGACAAAATTTTTTTGGCTATTTGAATTTTAAGTAATCCTGGGCCCTACGGTGGATGCCGTCATTGTGCCATCCTTATTTCCTCAGCCTAACCGAGGGCACAGCTGTCACATTACTATATCTCTCAACTCTTGGCAGACTTTCTTACTTCAGGGTTGCTTGGAATTAATAGCTTGGGTTTGACCTTAAATCAATAAGAAGCAGGAATTTCTGCACCTCTCATGGAGATGCTTAATATAGTCCCTTAGAGGGTCTCTATGGAATGAGGACAAATGTGATTCTGTAATTTCCAGCCTTGATGTTAAAATCTCCTGTATCATTGTCCAAGCTCTCTTTTCCCTTTCTTTGGAGAAAATGAAGGCCAGCTGTGGAAGATGGCAGCATAACAAAGAGGGAAGGAATCCCTGAACTACCACATAGAGAAGATCTGCACAGGGATATTCTCCAATCTTTGTAGATAGTGATATAAGCAACAACTGAATCTTCATTTTGTGATTGTTTGTTGTTTTAACAGCTAGTGTAATTTATGAAAATTCATAGAGAATTATATTAATGTATTCCCTTGTTCTAAGATCTGCTTAGGAAATATTTCAGTGGGGGAGAAGACTGCTGATCATGATGGGATCAGCAAGTATTAGCTAGGAAAGGACTGCTTCTGAAAGAAATCAGAAGGCGCTAAAAACAGACCAAACTTTTCTGCATAGAAGTGACTCTTGGTTCTCTACTGCATTTGATACTACTATACATGCTATTTGAGTATGTGTGCACACATGTGCATACATGTGTGTGTATGTACATGAAAAGGACACAGGTGATCAGTCAAATGTAGTAATGGAGAGCAGATAACTTTCTTTTTGATTCTTCTTGAAGTGATCACTTCTTTCTCTTCTTTGCCTACTACCAATTCTGTCTTATTTCATCTTCAAATTTGTGCTGCTTATGACATCCATAATCTTAAGTATAGTTTGCCAGGGTTGCACGATAAATCAAACAGGGTGTGTGAGCTCTGCAAAGAGGAAAGAATTCACAGATCTGAAAGGGTCATTCTGGGTTAAAGTTTCTCTTATTCCCAACTAGATATCAGCGAATTTTTATAAAAATGGCCTCATTTTCCAGAAGCATTAACATTTCAATAGGAACTTCCAGAGGACATCTACAGTTCCAAGAAAATGTATTTTTAATTAAAAAGTACTTAAAAAAGATATTCTATGGCAATACTTGGAAAAAGTTCAAAATCAAAATAATACATACTGAGAAGAATTAGTATATACTCAGTATCACCTCTTTCAACTTTTATGAGGAAACACTTTTACTAGGTTATTATATAAAATCAATCTTTAATGACAACATTTCAGGTACTAATACAGATAGGGAAATGTTTTAAGACAGGGAATGTTCTCCTCAAATTATATACTTTTATGTTATGGTCATTTATTCTAAGTATTACAAAATGGTACTGTAATTGAGAAATAAACATTGAGAAATTGTTTCAACCCTGTACCCCACCAACCAAAAACCAACCACTTGATTTCCATATCATCAGATTAAAATAGCTTAATTTAAGCTCTTTGTTGCTGAGATAAACATCCAAACATTAACTCATAGCAAATTTTAACTCTGAGCAATTTAAATCCTTATAACAAAGGTTTATATATTTATCTTATTCCCTCTCAGACACATTTCCTATCCTTCTGCTGGTATCCAAGAACAAACAGGCAACAGCGATCATACAGGTAGTAATATCTCAGCCCCGCTGTGTTTCCCCAGTGCGAATGCAATCAGCTGCACCAGACTTCCTAAATTTCTTCCCTATAGATTTTCTTATTACATTTCTCTATGGCAACAGCCCCAGAAATTTAACCCCTCTTTTATTTAGAAAAACCAATTAGATTTGAATATAAAAACCTGAATAAATTTAGTCTTAAATTATCTATTCTTTGAATTTCATTTCTTGTGACAGTTTCATTCAAAAGTATAAGCAGTAAAAAGCAAAAATGAAGTTCTGGAGGTTAAATACTAACCATGTGTTTGGGATGGTTGGCGGGAAGGTAGGTGTCTCAGGGCTTTGGGATCTTATACCACAACAGATGTAAAGATCAAAAAGGGAAAATCAGGAGTATGAATGTAGGGAAAATACTTTGAAGTATAAGTGTTTTTTACCAGAGGAAACCAATTTTCCCAATTTACTCACATAACACTGGGATGAATAAACCCTCGATGTATATGAGTTGATGCTGAGACTCTGGTAAATAGACTAACAGATGGGAGAGAGTGCAGTTAGTTTTGTGCCTTCTTATTCTCTTATTACATGAGAAGAATATAAAAAACAGCAAACCAACAAAAACACAAACCGTGTTTCGGAAGATTACTTGGACTTATTTAGGACTGAGTAAAAGGACAGATGAGGCATTTTGAGGAGTAGCGGAGTGTGTCTTTGTCACCATGTGATCAACCACCAACTAGTCAGCATTTCTAAATCTGTCTGCTTCTTCTTATGTTAAGTATACTGTGATGTATTAGATATAGTCCTTTTGGTCTAAAAAATTAAAATTAAATAATTTATGGCATAGTGTTCATAACTATAACCTGAAATTTTGGCAGTTTTTTTATTGCTTTTACCTGATGAATAATAATTACTATTTGGAGATCTTCAAAAGTTGCTTGACCTAGGAAACCCTAGGGAACTTTAGACAAGAGTATCATGTGGCTTTTAGAGGGTTTGCTTTTTGTTTTTTCATTTTTTAAAGAGGTTTGGATCATCCGTTTCCACTGACTTCTCCAGAGCAACTGTGAACAACTTGCCTCTTCCTCTGGTGCATGTGTTCTGATGATCTCAATAACAACATACTGGAGTCTGTGAATTGGCTTCCATATGGAACAAGTTAGCAGCTATTTAATTTCTAAAAATGTTTATAAAGTCCATAGCCCATTGTTATTTTTAGAGAGATTCATTCAGATCTTTTCCAGACGGCTATTTCAGGACTCCAGAGATTCTTTATGAAACTCTTCCAGAAAAACACATTACCTTAAAACTATACTGAGCTATTGTAAGATTAAAATGAATGTTTCACCCACATTAATTCTCCTGTAATAGGAATTAGCTTGTATTTTGCATGTGATAAACAGATTTTTTTCATTAACTTTATAAGATTTGTCTGTAAGTTAATTTGATTTATAATCAAGGAGTAAATTTTATTCATAATTGACAAAAATGTACATAATAATTTTAGGAATCATGTGGACCCTTGTATAAACTTTTCAAAAAACTGTAATTTAAGTTTATCTGTTTTTAGCATGTAAACTAAGACTGAGAGATAATATTTTATTTACATTGTTTACAAGTTTTCGATATCATGGTCCTCAGGCAATTTAATACTTTTTCTTGGCCTGTTAGCTCAGAGATACCCATTTATCCAAGGATTTGGCACCTTTTAATATTTAGTCTTTATCCCTCCTGCAAGTTTCTTGTAGTTGAATGTTGAACACTCACAAAAGCTGAGAGATATTTAATGTGAAAATAATTTCTTGTAATTAGATTTACTCTCTTTAATCAAGGGTGCAAAATACGCTTTCTTGTTCTCAATGAAGTTTAGGGATGAAGTTGAGAAAAATGTAAAAGTCAATGCATCTGTTGCTGCCTTTTTGAAAATCTGTATCTCTAGTGAATTATTCTTATTGGGTCCCGTTCTCACTACATGATTACTCAGTTGTAGTTGTAAGGGAATATTTGAAAGCTAGTCTGGTGGTTTTAGAGAAACATCGTGGGTGACGCTTATCTCTGGGCGGTAACTTAGGATAAAGCAAATATGGAAAAAGAAATGCTATGAGAAAGGAAGTAGGAAAGGAAAACGATTCATATAAGGAAGTGTAATTTGGATCCTGATAACTTTGGGATTGAAGAAGCCTTAATAAAATTTTATACATACAACCTGTTGTGGAAGACATCATAAGCAAAATAGTACAATAAACTATTTTCTGCCTAGTAGGATAAGCTAGTAGAGATTCAATAAAGATTTTTTCCTAAAACATTAATTTTAAAATAAAATGAATTTGTCACTCTTTGGAACCACTCTCTCTAAGATGAAAAATAATTTTGTTTTGATTTATGCATTTAATATTTCACACTGGAAATGTAAAACTACAGCAGTTATTTTATAGTGAGTGAAATCAGGAAATATGGAGGTAATTCATTATATTTATTATTTTTCTTTATAAAACTATAAATCAATGTTATTGAAAATTAAATGTATGGTCTACTGTGAGGGCATTTTTGAGGTATAAGAGTACTTTCCATAAGGCTTTCTAGGCTCTGACAGAAACTTGAATTATTCATAAAAGCTTTGGCTTTTCCTTCAACATAATCAAATTAATAAAAACAATTTCAATTCCAAAAGCTATTAATGCTTTGTGGAAGAGAGAAAAGAGTAAGAATTTATCTTCAGTGTCTTTTTGAATTTTGTGTGCCTCTGGGATTCACCAAGACCAAAAAAGGTAGATAAAAGTGAAGTACTAAGTGCTATCATTATTATTTTGAAGGTTTAATACAATAGTATGATCAATTTTGTCCCTCCACTGTCATTGTTCTTCCAAGAAAGACTATTACATGTAGTCCCTAAAGGTTTTTTGAATTCCTTTTCTGAGGGAAAAATGAAATAAAATTATTTAGAAGCAGTCTAGATTTTGAGATTAATTATCATCTTATATCCAAAATGTTTCAAGTTCTTTGTAAAATGGAGTCATAAGATGTGATAAAACAAATCTAAACAGTTATTGAAAACAAATATAGAAAAAAAAAACACAGAGTGCTATATCACCAGATACATAGGAGATAAACAAAATAGTTGATCACTAAAATGAATAGACTTAAAGAAATTAAGTTGATTATATAACCTTTATTATCTAATCTAAAAGCAAGTATATGCATTAGTTAGTAAAGAAAAATGATTTCAGGGTATAAATTCAAATAGAAATTTTATGTGGATGCCTTTGGAAGAGATTTTTAATAATAAACACCTTCACCTTTGGTTTCACTTTACAGAAACATTGCTTAAATTGACCCTTCTTGAAGTGGTCTTCATTAATATGCTATTAAACCATTAATAATGAAGGCATTCCTAAAGGGTCCTCTGATAAAAAAGAATAAGTATTCTATTTGTTGAAGAACTGACTTCATAGAGGGATAGAACTGGAAGAATCAAGGAGGAAGTGTTTTCAAATCTCCAGGGCGGTCTCACTCAACTTTCAGATGCTTTAAGCAAAGTTTTAATAAGTGCTGGACCACAGTCAATTTCAGGATACAGTTCTGAACCAGAAACCCATAGATGGAATGGAGGCACAATCGTTCTATTATGAAAACCTGACTTGCAGCCTCATCCACCCAGAAAGAGCTACATACATTAGCACAATCGTTGGCAGCTACAAGATAAGGTCAATATATTTTCCAAATTTTCCTATTTATCTAGCTCATCATAGGGCATGATGGATCTGAATTATCCAGAAAAAAGTTTATCTTACCTGTGGAAAGTCCAGTTTCTCAACAGAATTACATTTTAATAACCACTCCAGGTAGTTAGCAGCCAAATACACACAACATACCTCAATCTATCGAATAGTATTATTTGAAAATGTCTTTTTAAATGTTAGAGGAAACCTACCAGATATTACCAATTTTGATGGGAATGAGACCAAATGACCCCTTCTAATTTTTATGAACTGATGAATCCACTGCTTAAGGCCTTTTTTTATTTTATTGTCAGAGAAAATCCAACTGTTTGAACAACATAAAGGATGTTTGGCATCTTGTTTGCTATAGCAGCAGGGAATACAGTTTATTCAACGACACAATAAGTGAAAAAATATAAGCAGTGACACCAGAAATGTAACACTCTTTTAGACCAACTGCAAATTAGATAAGTGCTTGCCATGATGCCTGTATGTCCACTCACACACTTAGAGTCTAATAATCATATCAAGTTTGTGCTGATTGTCCCATGACTGAAGAAAGATGGGTGAGGCTAAAAGGAGTGTAAGGCTAAGATTTTGGAAGCTGAATTATGGTGCTAGAAATTAGTTTGTGGCTTAAGTGTGCATGCTCAATAATAAGCATTTAAAATTAAGGAAACAAAGAGTGTCCATTTGTAAAAGTTGGCTATCCAGAAGGACTTTGATGTGTAATTTTATAGGGGTAACAACACATAGGAATAGACTGAAAATTGGGGGACAGGAGTAGGTCTTTTAAAATCACTAAAGTGATGTACCTAGTTTTTGTCTTGGATACTGTTACTAGTTTCCATCAATTATATAGAATATGGAGACAGTTATGGGAATTTAAATGGAGATTTATGCTTCCATTAAGACCCTGTCAAAAATCAAAGTATAAATTTCATTCCTCCAAATTGTCATTGCTTTCTTTATGCCTGACTTCAAAGCTTCTCGATTAAACCTTATGTGCATTATAAAATTAATGCTATATTTAAATTATGTATTTTAACAAATTTTTAAATGTGGAAATGAGAGAAGAGGACTGAAGAAGAGAGGACTGGGTTAGTTTTCTAGAGTTGCTGTCACAAAGTATCACAGAGTGAGTGGTTTTAAACAATAGAAATTTTTTCTTTCATAATTCTGGAGGCTAACATTTGAAATCAAGGTTTAGCCAGGTATCCTCTGGAGAAAGACCCTTTCTGGCCTTTTCTAGTTTCTCAGAACCCTAGGCATTCCTTGACTTGTGACAATGTTGCTCCAATCTCTCCCTCTGTCTTCACACGCTCATCTACCTTCTGTGTGTCTCTATTTATGTAAGTCAGATTAAGGGCCCACCTTACCTCAGTATGACCATTTCTAAACCTAAGAAATTATATTTGCAATCCTCATTTTCAGATAATGTGCCATACTTAGGTACTAGATATTAGGATTTCCAAATAGCTTTTTTGGGAACAAAATTAAACACAAAACAAAACGAAAAATATTTTATTTGTTTTGCTTGGTCAGGGGTGTCAATCTTTATAGAATCAAAAATCATGTAAAATAAGACTTTTATTTTCCCAGATTAAAAAGTCAAGACTGGGTTTATGTCTCTATTACCTCTGACTTGAAAAGGAAAGGTCAAAATTAATTGAAGAATTGGTGCAATCTACCTTCCAACTTGATTTCTTCACTGTGCTGTAATCTCCTCAGACCTTCACCCATACAGTTGTGGAGTCAGACTCAGGAGTAATGATATTGAAAGTCAAAATACATCTAAGGAAAAAGGAAACAATTTCAATAGAGATGAGGTTATCAACTTGAAGAGTGAAAATAAAATAAATTATAATATTAATTGACCATTAATGATGAAATCCCCCAGATAGGCCAGAGGGTACTATTTATTCTATAAAGTTAAAGAATGAGTTAGACCAGCTATTTTCATCAAAGTTTCAAACATTTATCTCTATAGAAAGAGCCCATGGGAAAGCAATTTTATGACCTAGATTTCTTTTGCTTAGAAGGAGACGTGGATTCACCATTCATTAATTTAATGACTTTGGGTAAATAAGTCTATTAAATCTTTGAATTTTTTCTGCACTTATAAATGAGGAATAATTGTAGCTTAAGCATTAGTATAATCAGGCATTTAATATAAAAGCCATTTATTTGTGATAATATTATATATACAAATGTAAGGACTTATGTCTGGATAATGTCTTCATGGAGACATTAAGAGGCACTGTGAAATGACATAGCAATCATGAGTGTAGGTTCTGAGTAAGACTGGTTTGGCTAGAATCCCAGTTCTACCATCAACTGTGGTGTGATTTAGATCTCCTGGTGCCTCTGTTTACTTATCTGTAAAATGAGGATAAGTATTTGCTTCCTATATTTTAAAAGGGGTTTTACAAGTTAATAAACATGAAACAACTATGATAGTGCCTCCTACATAATAAACACTCAATAAATGTAAACCAAAGAGGATGATTACTATAAAATCTGGCATTCAGGTCTCCCTAGTGAGTGTTTAGAACGTATACTATTTAGAAAACAATAAAATTTGTTCCAGAAATACAATATAGGATGTTAGCTTATATATGCAACATAGCTATAGCTACACACACACACACACAGTCTATATAAGTAGTTATCAAAAATTGGAGGCTTGTAGGTAGTGAGGAGTGAGGGCACAACCTGAAGAAACTCACATTGGATTGAATGAGGTTGAGGGTGTAGTGACTTGAGGAAGGTCAAAGAATGTTGAAAATAATCACTCTAGTGAGTGCTTAAGAGATTAAAGGACAAAAAAGAGCTTAATAAATTATAAGAATATTAATGTGCCTAGCTGATATTGAACACACTGTGATCCATATATGGTAGTACAATAATATTTTTGTTTTGTTTCAGCAATGCTCTTGGGATTTTTTTTTTTTTTTTTTTAAGGACAGGTACATGTAGGCATGAAGGCAAGTAGGCAGAGAGAGGAGGAAAAAATAGTTTATTATTTATTTTATTATTATGTTATGCTCATCTTGTTTGTCCCCCTTCCCTCCTCTGGCCCCAGATCTCAAACCAGTTCCTTGGGATGCATATGAACTATCTACAGGTTAAGAAATGAAGGTTTAGCTTAACTGGAAGAGGGCAATGGGAGAGGAAAGACAGTTTCGTGATGATTTTAATGTGAAGACTTTCAGTTATAGAAACAACAGATTGGTCTTTTATTGAAACTTATAAAAATATTTTTTTACTCTTTGAATCTCACATTTAATTTAAGGGTTGTTAAATTTAAGCGTTGATCATTGGATTCTTATAGTCCAGAATCATCATGATGAATATGCCTTCATTGCTAACTAGTTGGCAACCAACTATTATTTACTGGATTGCCTTAGAATTGTGTCAAGGTACGATATTTACCATCGCAAGGGGATGTAACTCAGTTGCAAGCACTTTAAACAAGAGGAAACGAGTGAAATTGTTGCTCTAATAATGCCAGTCATTTCTTTCCATCTCCCAGCTTCCCCTCTCTTATGCCCCATGCTTTCTCAGTTCTGTTGGTGGCCAAAGAGTCATCAGTCTTCATCAGGATAAGTCGGTAGATAAAGAGTGAACTCAATCAGGTAGCTCCCACAGCATATTCGAATTTCACTAATTGAGTAGTTTGGGCTACTTCTCATCCTTGAATCAGTCACTATAGTCAGGGATGGTTGATGTGCTGTTTGCTATAGTGTGGTTTAGAGATTAAGATTGAGGAAGGGTAGAAATCCAGATGAAATTTATGGAGAAAGAGGAGGAGAGAGGCAGGATGTTATCAGAACAAGCCCTAAATTCTCACTGAAGACCCACATCCTGGAGAATTGCCTAAAATGAACTTGTTATGATTGTGTTGAGCTAATTATTGGAAAATCATATAGAATGGCAACATTTTATTTGGGGCAACTACTAGGAGATGATTGATGTATCTTCTATTATTCTAGAAAAATTTCTGGGCATAACTTGGTGGAGCAGCAGTTGAGTCTGCTGCTTCTGGTCAAGAGCATGTCCCACATATATTACAAGGATGTTTGTTCTTGTCCTGGGGCTGCCGGGACCAAACAAGATGGACAACTAAATTAAAACAGGTACCAGATAAAAATAGATGCTAGATGATCTCACTCATAGGTGAAATGTGGACAGACCGAGCAAAGGACTAGACAAAACAGAATCAGGGGAGGGGAGCAAGTGGTGGCGGAGCCCACTGGACAGTGATGAAGAACCCTTGGTGATTTGGTGGAGGGAAGGGCTTGTTGATATGTATCTGAGGAATGGGGAAATTGCACATATGGGGAACCTACACATATGAGTTTATTTTAATTTATAGACCAAAGTTACTGCAATAAAATACTAAAATAAATAAATGAATAAATAAATAAGTAAATTTGTGAAATGCTTCTTCCTCCTCTCTTCCTGACTGTCTACATAGTCACTTTCATTCCTGCCTACACCTGTCCTTTAAAAAACATAATAAATATCTGTTAATCTCAGGTATATAATCTAGTGATTACTTTATGTTTGTTTGGATAAGAAAATGATTCAGGGCATGACCACCTTTTTTTTAATTGCATAATTTGGACAAGAACTAGTCAGAGACTTGAAAAGCTAATTTAGATGAATGTCTATGAATGCTTCTTGTCTAATAAGCAACTAAAATTTGCTAAATATTCTTTTGATTTAAATATAATAGATCAAAATATTTAAAATAAATTTTCAAGTGGTGTAGACATTAAAATTGGCTCTGATTTTTTTTAACATGTTTCTATCCTTAAATTTGTGTTATAGTGTTAATGTAGTAGGAAGCAGATATTTACATCATATTAAAAATTGGGCCTTACTGTAAAAGAAGGAATAATAATGATTTAAATAAGAACAAAAACCTATAGATATATATTTTTATCACTGCAATCTTTATGGAAGCTTAATCTGATAACAACGGACTTTATAAATTATAATTTAAAAAAGTAACAATTACATTTATATAAAATATAATAAATACAAAGAAAGAGTATATTGTGTCATTTCTTCTACAATTTTCTAAAATAAATTGAATTTTACTTTGTCACTTTTCTTTAAGGAAAAATAACCTTAATTCAGAAGTATTAAATAGTTGGGAAGATGTTCCAAAAAACTTAAAATCAGTCAAATATAAATATTTTTCTGGCTTTTAGCTGCAAG
The DNA here is from genome assembly GCA_004363575.1 of Solenodon paradoxus. Classification (NCBI taxonomy): domain Eukaryota; kingdom Metazoa; phylum Chordata; class Mammalia; order Eulipotyphla; family Solenodontidae; genus Solenodon; species Solenodon paradoxus. Next base: position 59,599 of record RJWH01002557.1, on the reverse strand, counting down.
GAACTACTACTAGCAATATATTGGAGGTGAAAAAGTGTTGAATAAATTACAGAACTAGATTTTGTATTGATATTTGGGGCACTTCCAGCAAAACTGTGTCTCAAAACACCATGAGAATTGTCTAATAATACAACAGGTTACTTTGTCTTCTATGGCTCTAAATGTTTCATTGTACTTTGATGTATTTCTATGAATTATCAAAGTAATCACTTAAGGAAACTTGAAAAGTTGTATGATATATGGATTTCAAAGACAAAGAGATTAGACTTTTTATTAATCATTTTGCTACTGATCATTTCAAATTGGAGTATTTCTAAAGACTCCTTGAGAGAAAGAAATGTGCTTCTATCAGAAGTAGCGGCTGGGTTGCTTGGTGTTTAAGAATAATAATGTTGAGTTGCCTGATACAATGCCTTTATTACTATAGATTTGGCCAACCAACTAATATTTACTGGCAAAGTATCCTCTATTGTATCATGACTTGTCTGCATGAGGACAACAGTCTGGTTCAAGACTGACCAGACTGAGGTGGGTGTTGTTTTCCTAACAGAGCTGGTTTGGCCCAGTTAGCTGCTCTAGCAAAAATGTGTGATGAGAATCAAGTCTATTCTCTCACGGCAAGGGGAATTTTCCAGGCACTACATTTGATTGTTCTTGTGTCAACAGCCCAACTATTAGAGGGAGAACTGACAAAACTATGTGAAACCAGCTCCTGTCTGTTTCTGCTGGGCACACCCAATTCAGAATGCTGTTTGTTAAATTATCCAGCATCTGAGAAAGAGGGCAGTGCAGATAGTAATGGCAGCATGACTGTAAGAGCTGCTAAAATATTGAATCGCTACTGTATCAACTGATAAATAGCCACTAATCTCAGCAGCCTTTCTTACCTACGACCCCTGTCATCTTCCTCTACACTTTGGACACCTAGACCTTTCCAGGATACGATAACTCAAAACATAATTCCTGGCAGAGCAGGGATCCCCTGCTCCTGCTCTTGTGTAATAGGTGGTTTTTGTTATGATCGACAAGTTCCTGTGAGCTTCTAGTTCTTTCAGCTATTGACTATAAACCTGACAGGGCTCTAGGGACTGCCATGCCAGCTTATTAGGTGAAGACCCAAAACCCAAACCTGAGAACAGTGACCATAATCAAGCAGGGAACAGGGATCCTGGCATAAAATCAGTTGGCCTTTATATCACCATGCTTCCTTATTAAGGATAGTTTTAATATTAAACATGATCTAATTTATCCTTCCCTATTCTTCCCTTCTCCATTTTTGGAACTGGGTTCTGTTTATAATCCTTCTTAGGGCTTATACCAATTGCTCTAAAGTTCCATTGTGGAGCATTTCTGCTAATGAGCATATGCCGGAAATATTGTGTGGGTAGAATGATAACAACCCACCCACTTTTAAGCTTAATTTAGAAGATGCAAACATTAGAGAATGAAAATTAACTAATGAGCAAATTAAGGCAAATGCCAAATATCGTGGAGTAGAGATTTCTGTATTTCTTTTAAAGACTTAAATTGTCTTTATCATTTTTTAAAAATCTTCCAGTGATTTCTCATTGCTCTGACAATAAAGTCCTCTTCCCTTACTATGACCTATGAAGTTTTCCGTGATCTGATCATAGTCTTTTATCTCACAGTGGCCTTCCTCAGTTTTACTCCTCAGTCTGCTGCTCTGGCCTTCCACAGACGTGCTGAACTGATTCCTTGCCTCAGGGCCTTTGTCCTTGTTTCTCCATCTGTTCTGAATGTCTTCCATGCGACCGCTTCTCTCATTTAGTTCTTACCTCCTTAAAGAGTGGTTTTCTGATTCTTCTTCTTTATGATAGTTTCCCCCTTTCAAGCACTCTGGTATATCCCTAGTTCTAATCACTATCCAAAATAAGTTTTCTATTTGTTTATAGTCTGTCTCCTTTCTCCAGAAAGTGGGGTGTGAGTATGGGATTTTTCTAGGTTATTCACCGCCATAGCCCAGTACCTAAAAGAAGGAGCAGCAGCATAGTACAGAAGAGATAACAGAGAGAAGCAGCTAAAATGCAGGTTCTGGAGCTAGAAAACGTGTTAAAAGTTGAGTCTTACCACCTAACTGCTGCATGACTTTAGGAAGCAATAGTACCCATGTGGGAAGTTCTTATGAAAATTAAATGAGCTAATACATTAAACATTGACTTAGAACAGCATTTGGCACATGTTGAGCACTATGTATTTGATATTTTTATTTTTTTCACTCCTTTCCATTAGAATATAAGGTCCAAGAGGAGGGTCATGGTTGGCACTCAAAAACTAATATTGAGAAATTCGCTCCAAGTGTATTTTTCTGAAAAATTTTTAAATTTTATTAACTGTGGAAATTAGAGAGTAAGCTTTTCTAATTTCTTTATAATTTCTCCCCCACCCCCATACACCTTTAGCACATAATGCTGAGGTTAAGTACTTGGTTTACTTATGTATAGAATTTCCAAGTTTTGGCAATAGCTCACTATAGTCTATACATATACATTATAATAATTTGTTAATTGATGATAGTATAGTATTCTTTCTCCCTAAGCTTGGATTTTAGAAATTCTTCTCAAATAAGTGTAGCAGAACAACAACACGAGTCAGAGTAGATGTGGAAGGCAAACGCCCAGTTATTATCCTAATTTCTAGGCAACATATTGGTTCAAGAACTGATTCAAATGGAGTTAGGATTGATATATCTGGATATCTGGAGTTTGTTTCATTCTATGCTTATTTGAATCTATACCTGTCCTTGCAACTGACTGGCTGCTTAGAAGTAACAGGGACGAGAAAGATTTCTTCTAATAAGCTTGGAACTTTGTTTTTCCTTTTAAGGGTGAGGTATGCTCAAATCACAGATCAGAGGACAGTGAGAAATTAAATCTTGCTGCTTTAATTAAATTTTCTTCACTTGACTAATAGCAGCAGAAGAGGTGCAAGCTTGAAGTCATTGTACACTGTTTAGGTGTTAACACTGCCTAAAGATGAACATTAAGGACTAGTGACTTCTATCGCTTTTTGAAAAATAAAATAGTACATCACAAATGATGTTGGCATTAATGAGATCATAGCCAGGGGTTCAGTTCCCTGTCTTCCTGTCAGAGTCAGTTAGATCAACACAGAGAGGCTAGTCTGCAGTCACTGACTGACCTTGATTTCTAGTTATCCCTTGCATGTGTGGGACCCATTGTTTACAAGACAGGCAGTTTATTCCTGCATTTAACTCAGCAGCATTTATTAAACTCTGACTACTATTATTCATTCAACTCTGACACCATTCATGAAAAGATGCAACATTGTTTTAATATTAGAAATATAAGAAATTGCATTACATTAAATAAAATCATTACAATATAAATGAAGCTTAAGAATGTGAGCAATTATACTTACTTTAGAATATGGAAAATATAACTTGGAGTAGACTCCCTTACAATTACAAGAAAATGGCACAAAGATATATATTTTATACCTGTTGGAGATCTTTAATTTTATACATATTTTATTAAGTCTAAAGTGCATTTTTATATGAGATAAAACTGCTTGTGCTATGTACTGAAATATTGTTCATTCACTTATGCATCTATTAATATTATTTTAATGTATAATATGTTTATATATAACAATTTACTTATACATATATTTGTATACATATTAGCACATCTTTACATATCTATATTTATATGCATGATAATGTTTTATTATTTTTGCCTATATTTAAATATTCGTTCAACAAATTGAATACCAAGTACATCTATGATTAGTAAAATTATTCAGAAATAAAAATTTGGGTAAGGTCTCTGTTTTCATGTACCACAAAGGGGTATTAACTTAAAAATTAAAATGAATGACAGTGATGGAGATCCCAAAAGATAAAACAGAGTAATCTGCTAACAAGCACCTAGGAAGAGAAGCAGTCTGTTGGAGTTGAGCAGGAAAATCTCTGAGAAGGTGACAATTTGGTTAGACCAGGATGATGAGATGCAGTAAACAACATGAAGGCAGGGCCAGAAAGTTCCAGGTAGAAGGAACAGTGCTGCATGGAAAGATGGAAAGAGAATGGTAAAGGAATTATTCAAATTTGAACAACTGCAGTAACAATTAAAGTTGAGTCTAGAGTTAAAGAGTGAGCAGTGGATGATATGATGCGAGCTCAGGATGCTGGGAGAGAATAAGTGATAGCTTGCTGTCTGTGGTCAGAACTTTCATTTTATTCTATGATAAGTGGTAACACTGGGGAACTGAACAGAATGATAATGTGTTTTGTTTTGTTTTTACATTAATATTCTGTTCTGATTGTTAAGTGTGTCCCGAAGGAGGTAGGAATGGAGGTAGGAGGACATATCTGGAGACTACTTATGGCAGGATAGAAATGACGTTGGCTCGACAAGGGTGAGAACAGTGGTGGCAGGTAGCAATAGGCAGATTCAAGGCACATTTTGTAGAGGTGACAAAAGTTATTGGTGGACTGTTTTGGGAGTAGGCAATCGAAGAGTCAATGAAAATTTTAATTTGTTCACCAGGTGGGTGGTGGTGCTACTTGCTGAGATTGGGAAATGATCACTCTTCAGCAGAGAAGTCGACATTTGTTTTGATCATGTAAAGATCATGTAAAGAAAAGCCTATGACACATTTAAATTGATATCCCATAGACACCACAAACAAACACAAAACAAACTGATAGCATAAAAATGTTAGTTTTATATCACTTTTAAAAATGTGAGACATTTGCAATGAAGAAGATAAGGTTATTGAGACTCATATTTATTTACAAATTGATCATGTAAAGTCATTATGTCTGGTTTCTGAATTCTTATCTTTAATAATAGTTCATTCAAGACTATTGTTCTGTACTGATGGAGAGCTCTACAGTAAGACATATTTTCAAACACGTTTTAAGAAATGTTTATAATATACCAGAAGGAAATTACAGAGGAAAGATTTCTTTCTGTAATAATGATATTTGAGCTACTATCTGCAGACCGAAGGATATACCAAGCACTGAATCCAAGTAGCTAAAGAATAACGGACAAAAAATTCAACTGATTTTCTTCTGGTAAATATTTGAAAGACTACATGATGCCCACTAATTTTTTCTAAAATATTTTAGGTTGTGATGCAGAAGAATATACTACATTCTTTGACATTTTTGCAGATGTATTATTTATTATGTTAGTGTCTAAATAGCTTTAGAGTTACCTAGGAATAATAAACCACAAAATCCAGTAACCTGGCCTTGTTTACAATACTGATTTTATGAGGCATTCAACGTTATGCAACTGGGGATACCAGAGCTTTTATTTATATAGGCTTGTATAGGTACAGAGAGCTTTGTAATAGATTGAAGTATGCCAAAAATAAAAAAAAGGAGTCAATTGTTATCATTCGGGCTCACAGGAGGCAGATTCTGCCATAGAAATTGGTGCCTAGCTGGTTTATTGGTAGTGACCTGGGAATGCCACTCAAGAAGAGGAAAGCTGGATTGTACAGGGCAAGGCAGTTCTAACAGAACCCTTAATCAAACTCTTGTGGAACTCTCAAGGTGGGATGGTTCTTTTAAGATGTCTTGGACAGAGATAAGGGTCCCAGCATTTGTAGTCCTTCATTGACTTGTGATTTAATGTGGTTATAACCTTGGTGAAGTAGCTTCCTGCAGCAAAGGGCAATCTCTGACAAAGGACTCAGACGTAATCAGACAACACAACCAGCAGCTGGGAAATGAGTGCCTCAGTCCTGCAAGGAGGTGCTAAAGTCCACCCTTTTTACTGCTCAGATCCACTTGCCCTGTAAAATAGGCTCACTCCACGTGGAAATCACTACTCCAGGAGACTAGTGAGCTGTTTTTCTGGGGAAACTTACTTAAGTAAGGTTTGTAGGACAAGCTCAGCCCCTAGCACAGTCCTTGACCTCAGGACTTCAATGGATATAATTTTTCTCCTGGATTACCTATTCTAGATTCCTTTTAGCTCCAGCTATCACCTCTGTTAGTCTAGGTGGTTTACCTGGTGGGATGACTCAGAGTTTTATCCAGGGTGATCACATGCCTTTCTCATGTCATAGCTGGTACATATGTCCATTTATTTTAAAATAAATGACTCCTTGAGGAAAGTGATTCCTTTTCTGACCTGCTGGTAATGTGACTCAAGAAGCACGAACTGATTGAACAGTAGCTTAAAATATGGTGAAGATCTTGCTATCTCCCCATGGAAGTATTCCACTTCAGGGAATTCTAGGCAAGATGAATTGCTGCCTGCAACAAAGACCAACACTGAACTCCTAATATGGCATCATCCCTAAAGGAGATGAAACATTCTTTAATGGTAAGTCTATTATTATTTGGACCTTTTCTATCTTAGAATCAGTTCTACTACACTGCCTCTTCCATGATGGAAAAACTCCAATGTAACTGACTTGCCATCATGTGTTTTTTTCTTTCCAAAGGATCTGCCATAGTGGGGATTCAATTTTGGTCTTCTTTCCTGTCAATTGGCTGTCCAGGAGCAGAATAACTACATAAGCTTTGGTGAGTTAGGTGTTCACGCTGCTTAGACCTTCATGAATATCTTCCACCCCTGCCAGTGTGATTACTCTGTTCACATAAATATGGTTCCAACATTAGGGAGACTGATGGTACTGGCTGTATAGTGTCCTCTGCCCAAGTTATCTTGTCTGTTTGGTTGCTTGGTGCCTCTTCTGGTGTGGATAATCTCTTGTAGGGACTAATACGTGATACGAAGATCTTCAGACTTTGTGCCCTCTTCTGTATCCTCACACATCTTTGCCTCATTATCTCTAATCTTTCAGTCTTTCTCCTTCCAGGCTATTGACAAACCAGCCAAAGCATTTGTTACTTCAGGTAATTTTTGTCCCTGAGGCTGCTTCTTTTTCCCCACATCAAGTGAATGACTATAACACTTAACAGAAGTTCTGTTGCTATAATTATCTCACTGATGTTTTCCATAATCACTCTGAAAGTACAGTGGCAGACCATTTTTGGTTTGAATCAACATTCTAAGCTATACCACTCACAATTTTACCCTCTCTATGTTGATGGCCATAAAGGAACACTACTCACCCCACGTAGTCATAGATGTGGTCCAATAGAGGTGGATGACTTCTCAGGAGAAATGGAGAGCAGGGCTGGGCAGAGGAAGAAGCTGAACTGTGATTCAGTTGCAACAGAGATTCAGCAGATACCATAGAGAGCTGTGAGGTAGCATGGCCATTTGGATACATATTGAATGTCAAAGGAAGTGAGAAGACTTTGTATTCACGCCTGAATCAATTGCTGCAGGTGGGTTGCCTCTGTGGAGGGAATCTAAGCTTGGGTAAAGCAGCTGTTTTCAGTTCACGGCAATTCCTCAAAGAAGCTAAGTTGTGAGTTCAAGCAACACTCCTGGTTGAATAAATGCTGGAGGAATAAATGCCTAGGACTTGAAATAGGAGATCTTGGTGGCACATGAAAGATCCTTCACACCAACTCCAATCCATGCAAATTTCTCCGGAACAATTTATTTCATCTGAAGAAACACACATGACAAAAACAAAACAAAATAAAACCAACAACCCAAAACTGAGCTGGTTAAAGCCTAACATACGAGTCATTTGTGGACTATTGGGCATTCCAATAATACTAATAATTAGACATATACAGATGATTGTTGACAGTTGAAAGATAGGGATGAAAGAACAGAGAATTGGAACCAAAACACATACGTATGCATCTGACTCTGATTAACCTCCCCTCAGCCTCATGCTCCACAAAAGGCAGCATGTATGCAGTCCCTCAGATCAAAACCTGGCTTTTCTCTGTGACTTTTTTCTTGCCTCTACACTAGGTTCAGTCACATCATGTGGCGAGTCACTCTGTGGCTTTTCTTGAACTCACCCACTCCTCTCTCTCTCTCTCTCTCTCTCTCTCTCTCTCTAGCCTTAGTTTAGGATTGAATCACTTTATTTAAATCATAAAAACAGCCTTCCTCTGTTTCCCTGTCTTCAGTCTCACAACTTCCTTGGCTTGCACTATACTTTAGTCAGAATGATTTTTCTAGAAGGTAAATCTGATGTTATACTCCTCTTTAAAATTCACAAATGAGTCATTTTTGCTGTCCTCGTAAATTCCAGTTCCTTACCTGGAATACAAAGCTCTTTCTGACTGGGTCTATGCCCACTCCTTGAAACTTCTCTTGCCATTCCTGACTCCCGCCTTTTGTTTTGGCCTTATAAACTTGAATTTTCCCTCCTACTTACTCCTGTCTGCAGCTTCTGAGCATTACCTTGACTATCACCTTTGCTGGGAAACCTTTGTGTTAGGCCTATCAATGGCCTTCCAAAGACACCCTTGTCCTAGTCACCACAGCCTGTCAATGCTACCTTACAAGGCAAAAGGAACTGTGAAGATTAATCCAGATTTTGAGATGAGACTATTCTGGACTGTTCAGATGGGCCCAATGTACTCACTTATAAGAAGGCGAGTCAGTCAGAGACGGTCCTGCGAGGAAGAAACAGAATCAGAGCCATGTCCTTCCTGGAAGGAGGGTGAGACAATAGCACATTGCAACCTCTTAAAGCAAAGGCCAGATTTGCTTCAGAGCCTCTTGAAGGCAGCTCTGATGACACCTAGTAAGACCCATTTTAGATTGCTGCTGTCCAGGATTGTAAAATAATGTATTTTATTATTTTAAGTGACTAAAGTTGTAACTTTACACAGAAGCAATAGGAAACTAATATGCCTCCCCGTGGCTAAATTCTATTAATTGTCTTCGACTTAGCTGAAGCAACAATTCTGGTGTAGGAGATTCTCCTCTAAGTTCCTGTAGCTAGTACAATACTCCTACTTATCATGATTTTCTATTTAACCTCTCCTTCCACCCCCTTTTAAGCCTCTTCTACCTGCTTGTGTGCTGGGACCATGTCTTTGAGTCCCAGGTAGCAAAGCCCTCGGCACCCAGGTTCAGTAAAATTGTGACACCTCTTTGCCACTGTCATCTCGCACCACACTCTGAAACCACCACTGCCATCCAGATATAGACCATCTCGCGTTCTGTTTTGAGAGCGTTTGCTTGTTTGGGGTTTGTGCAGAAAAGGAGGGGAGCAGGTTATGTAGGTCAGTTCAGATGAGCCTGGGAGAGGGGATTCCTTCTGCTATGAATTCACGAGGGTGCACAGGCAGCTGTTGGATAGAGGCCTTCCTTTCAATGCATCACAGAAAATATTCCACGAGGCCCTTTTCCCCAGCTCTGGCAGTGTGTTCCTGGAATCACCAGAAGTGGCTTCAGCTTTCCACGAGACCTCTGACCTAGGCAAACCATCTCGCTATGGTCCACTGTGGCCTTCTCCTTTCTGGGGCCCCATCACCCCTCAGTCTGCTCCTACATATTTCCTCATTCTTCTTTTCTTTTACCTGTTCTATTTGTATAACCTGAACTTGATTATTTGCTTCCCTCAGGCCTTCTCTTTTGATTCTCTAGAGACTGCTTTAGAAATTAAAAACAAATATCCAAAATTGACTTCTCCTCAAGGCTCTGTGCTTGCCTCTGGCTGACTGAAGGGTAAGTCACAGGAGTTCAGAAGAAAAGCACAAATATTCAAAAAATTCTCTTGCTACATTTGTCTTATTATAAATAAACATTTGTGCAATGAATGAGTAGTGAGAGGGAATGGAAGAGATTATCAGAGTTTTGGTTGGGGAAGCATTTTTCAACCTGTGGCTTTCTTTTGGGTTCCCCTTGATGGTCATGAAACCACTGACTGAGAATTGCTGTATTAGAGAAACTCCTGGACTGGACATTGTACATAGACATTGAATAACTTCAAAGATACTGTCAAAAGACTGTAAGAGAGAAAGCTTTCAATTTGAGGTGACCAGATAAGAGTAATAGTATAAGTAACCCAAGCATCCACTTAACAATATTCCCATTTTCTGTGTCCTATTTTTACATATAACGAGAAAGAAGGTGGTTTTATCTTATGTCTCCCTGTTCTCCTCAGGACTCTGAGCCCCTCTTTGTCCTCTGGACAAATACTTCCTTTGCTGTGGTTTACCCGCTTGAGTTCCTAGAAGCAGACCACGGTGGGTGACATGATGACATCTTACTCTTTGGCAAAAGAGTCTTTCTGTGGGAAATCCTTATGTCCCTTTTACTACCAGAGATAACTCATGAGGGGAAACATTGAAGATATGGTATAAAAGTTTCTCAAAGAGATTGTCTTATATCAATAAAGTCATACATCCCTTATTGACATCCTTATCGACATCCTTATTGACAGTGATTTAGTCCCTCTGTGAATGTCACACTGTACTTATTCAAACCAAGGATGGCACAGACTGCTGCACACCTTGGTTAACTGTAGGGACCACCTTTGTGTATGTGACCCGTTGCTGACATGGCTGTATTTGTAATCTTATTTCTCTTCATGTCTCTTGGCAAAACTGGATATTTTATACATCCACCCTGGACCGTATCACCAGCTTTCACGGAATCTCACCCTTTATCTGTAAGGTTTGGTCTAATCTCAGATTTTATCTTTCTCCTCATCTTCACACATTTTCCTTCTAGAATGCCAAGACCCATTCCCATGGCTTGGAAAGGACAGATTGTCAAAGGTTCATGGCACCCTTAACCTGGGGCCTCACTGTCTCAGCCCATCTCGTGGGTGGGGAGGGCAAGGAGAACATTTGGGCCTTCCAGCTGCTGTGTCTCATTTACAGATGGCAGAAAAATCTCTGGTCGTTGTCAAGTTGCTGCTAATGGTTTTTCAGTGGGTGATAGCAGAAAGTTTCAGAGGATTTTCCCATCGTTTCATTGGAGGGGAAAATGTGCATAAAGCTGTTTGATTCTGGTGATCCGGTGGAATCTTCATACTGGGGATGGGGGTGGGTTCTTTTCTTTCTGTTGCTCAGGAAGGGCACTTTCAGTCTGCTGGTTATCTAGTGAATTTCTCTTATTCTCTTTGAAGATATTAGGATTAGTTAGTGTAGTTAGTGTAGTGACCCCCCCTGCACCGCCCCCCTTCCTTTCTTAAACTGCCCAGAAGCTGAGTTTTTCAAGCAAGCTCAGGTATTTCACCAAGTGATGCGTCCCTGGTGAGAAAAAGTCACAGCTTTATTGATTAAAATCTTGGTATAACATCCATAATTGGAGTTTTCCTGTAATTTGGTACCAGGTTGCCTCACCATTTTCTTTAGGGACTATATATCAAATGTTATTTTTTCATGCTTCTATTTGCTGATAAGGCATTGATAAAACCACTCATTTGACCTGATACTAGATTTCTGGAGCTAAAGCTCTGGCATAGGTTGCCAAATGTCCTCAAATACCCTGACAATCCATACCAGTATTTTAAAAGAAAAGTATGACTTGATAAAAAAAGTCTCTATAGGTTTGGGTATATGTGTGTTTTCATTTCCCACCTTCAGTGTGTGTTTTCATCCACTGCAAACAATTTTCAATCAATAATTAAAATTGGTAAACCAATCTATAGGGGGAAAAAATCCTTCAGTTGGAGTTTAATAGATTGCCTCTCAAAGTCACTCCCTGACACAGCAAGCTGCTAAGGGAGTTTGCGCCAGTAAACAGGAAAGAATGGGGTTATTAAAAAGTAAAGCAACACAAGACTTGACATCTTGTTGTGATTTTCAAAATAAACAAAATGACTATTAGCAACCCATGCTGATGTCTGTCAAACTGTCTTTATCTGTGTGGTAGGAGATGGAGGCGCAAAGAAGTTCTAGGCAGAGCAACTTGGGGCTTTATAGAAATTCATGTGTTTTTTTTTTACCCTTCTGTCTCTTTTGTTTTCTTAGGATGTTTCTCCTCCTATGGGGACTCATGAGACACCTATTAGTCAGTCTGGATCCTCCAGGTATCTGAGTTGCTGCAGGAGGGGAGATGGGATGTCTTACGGTTTTCCTTCGGTGTAGATTTGTTGCATGTTTACCAAGGTGAAAGGATTAGTGCCCTAGAGATCATTTGCTTTCATACATTTTAAACCAGAGCAGAAAAAGTTTCATGCCTTGATTCTCTTCCAACAGCTCTTTCTCTCAGCAAGGCATAGAGGAGTAAGCTGAGACCTACAGATTGCCAGCAGACTTAAAAAAAAAAGTGCCCTGTCTCAATCAGTTAAACTGGGTGGGAAGAGGGAGCCTCTGCCAGTTCTCTCCCATCTCCTCCAGCATGTGGTGAGACACCCAGAGCATTCCACAGGGCTTTATAATCAAGATGAAATACTCCAGGTTTCTAAGTCTCAAAACTACCCAAACCCCAGACCATATGCATGGATCGCTCATGTGTTTTCCAACCTTTGTGTTTTGCATATAACCTCCCTGTCAAACATTCATTTTCTGGAGCTTCATTTAGAATAAAAAGTTAAGAAGAAAACAGAAGCTAAGCACTATTTCTATTTAATGTAAAAAAAATGGTAGTTGGTATAGAAACTAACAATTGTGCTCTCTAGCAATTTATAGCAGATACTTTCCCACATGACTGGCATCTAAAAGACAACGATTTAAAACTTTGGTTTTGAAATGGAATATAATAGGAGCTAGAGTGACAGCTGCAAAACAAACAAGAATCCCAAAACTGGATTGAAACAAATTACAGCCAGGTAAATGCAAGCAGGCTCCTGCTCCCAAATTACTTTACTTAAGAAACAAAGTAAGGAAAGCAAAGGAAAAAGAAAAGAAATTTAATTTGTACTGTCGTATTGACTGTCTTCTTTTCCCTCTAACACTGGCGCCAGAGATTAGGGTGTGGCTACAGGAGTGATTGCCCCTTCAGTGACGTATTTATGTGTAATGTACACCACTCTCCCTTTCTATTCCCAATGAGCTAATGATCTAATTCCCAGATGAACTGATTAAATGACTTTCTCCAATTTGAGCCCTGGGAACAAGGAAACTGTAGGAAAAAGTAATATAATTTTCCACTATGGATTCATATGTTTTTCCCCTTATACACAACAGAAACTCTAAATAAAATAATGAAACTCAGTTTCCATGGATCAATTCTGTGTTTGGATGATTTAAAATCTGTGAATTATCTACCACCCAACTCATCCACAAAGAATGACTTCCCCTGCATTTCACCTCAGGGGAAAACAGACCTGATGGTTTTTTTTTTTTCCAAATACCTGCTATGAAACCTGCAAAGCCACCCATTGTAGTTCCATCCTGGCTTCCTTCCCCTGTTTAGATAGGAAACCTGTTATTCCTAAGACCTTTCTTGCCTTTGCTTTAAGTCACTTCTTCGACTGCATCTTGCCTGCCAAGTACAATTCTCTGTCTTGATCTGAATGTTTTCACCTTCTTCAGGGTTCTTTCATCAGTTGTTTAAAAATACAAGTAAACCACTATGATAACTACTTTCTTGACTGTAGTTCACTCTTCCTCTGTTACTGTCTGCATTTCTCCTTCCTTTACAGCTACACTTCTCCAGAAAGTTGCTATCAAGTGACCTCAAGTCATTTAGTTGTTCAACAATAGTCAGGTTATTTTGGTCAACTTCTGTAGGCTTTGCTCCTCAGAGATATGCAGGATTTCATGGATTCACAATTCCTTACTTCCAGGTAGTATATTTACAAAGAATGGAAGTCTCTGTTTAAAACTTGCTATCTACATAAATATCTATTACCAAGCAGGCACAAAATTCATACAATTAGTTATTTTAAAATTAATCGAGTCCTTAAGGAATTATATGAAAGACTTACTCAAAAGCAGAGACTTAGATAATACATAGGACTTCTAGTTGGATTGTAGCCAAACTAGAACTCGGGGAAGTCCCTTGGAATGCTGAGGGACCCCTTTTTAGGAACCAAGTTACTGATTTCTCCACAAGAAGGAATTCAAGAAAGAGTAAGAAGCAAGTTAGAGTATAAGAAAAGATTTATTGGCAAAGTAAAAGAACACACACAGAAAGGCATGAAGGATTGCTCCAGGTTAGAGTCATGGGGCAGAAGTCTAGAGCCTGGCAATTTTATAGAATTGCTCAGGAGGGATTGTGTCAGACTGATTAATATTCATTATATTTTCAGAGGAAAGTGTGGAATTTCCTTGGCAAAGAGGTCTTTCCTTTTTAAAGGAGACCTTACATTGAAATCCTTATATGGCTCTCCACAGAAGTGTCATGGCCTCCAAGGCAGCATACCTTCAGTATGCTAATTTATTAATGAGATGGAAATTGTCCTATAATGAAGTTTGAGGTTATATCAAGGGTATTTCAGGGGCCATGTTGTTTCTATCAGCTATAGACCACTCCTTGGCCAACAGTTGTTTTGCAAAACAGACTTCCTGGTAATGCTGGTAATTTTCCTATTGCTGATTAACCTGCTTCAGGATCAGGTGCTAGTTCCCAATACTTCCAGAGGTCAAAGCAGCAAGTGAAGTTATAGATCTAGGCCTTAGTTGAAATAATTAGGCTGTTAAGTTTGCTGGATTATTTTAACTTTTTTACTTCCTTTCATAACCTTTACAATTGCTTTTTTCAAATATCATTAGCACTACTCAGTGAGTTACATATATATATATATATTTCTAACAACTATTATGCTAATTAACTATCTGGAGTAGCTTGAGATACTATTTCAAGTACTTGCCTTTGTGCCTCTGTAGTGGAGAGTTCTAATAAGTTCCTCTAAGAGCTAACTAATATCCCAAGGGGTGTTATAAAATTTAACTTACAGATTTAACATATAGATCACATTACTTATTCTGAAGAATTTTAAAGTATATTAGTACCTAGTGGTATAATTGTCCTATCTCCTCCTATTTGTACCCCTTCACCACTCACAGTTCAATCAATTCTTAGTTGCTGTCTCCCATGTCAGATGAAGTGTTTTTTTTAAAAGTCATTAATAACCTCAGTGTAGACAAATTCAGTGGATATACTTCACTCCTTTCATTAAACTTCTGGGTATATTTATGCACTTTTGGTCATTGCTACTTTCTAAATACCATTATCTGCAGGTTTTCTTCCTGCTCCAAAAAGCCAAATTGGCCTCATTGGCTACCTCCCAAAGCAAAGAATATGTTGAAAGAGCAGACTGGTCAAGTTCTCTGGGGTGACTTCCCTGGTTCACCTCATATATTATCTATTGCTCCCACCAGAGATGTTGAAAGAACACAGATCCAAAATCTGGAACATTACAATATCCAAGGTCAACTAGAAGCCTGGAAACCAAGAAAAGCAATCTGAGAAGGACTGGCCAGGGAGGTAAGAGGCAAAACACTTCAGATAGGAGAGTAGGGAACATGTTTAGGAACAAGCATATAGGCAACTATTAAATACTCCTGAGAATCCAACTAAGATGAGGCCAGGAAAGTGTTCACGGCATTCAACAGTGTGGGATTTGTTGGTGTTGGTTGTAACTGATACAGTGCAGTGGTAGGAACAGAAAATAAATGGCTGGGACAACGAATGGAAAGAAGAATCTGAAGCTTCCCTTTCAAAAATGTTCCTGTGAATTGGAGTAAGGAATGGAGTGACAGTTGGAGGGGTATATAGGATGAAAGTAGAATTTTTTTTTTAAAGGAAAGGTGTAGGCAGAAATGAAGGTGAATAGGCAAGAAGACAGAGGAGGAAAGAGCATTTATTTTATTTTATTTTACTTAGTTGTTCACACTGATTGTTTCCTCCTGGACTTGAACGCAAAGTTATGTGTCTTGCTTTTTCAGAAGTGATTGATCTAACTGCAGCTCCTCCAGGCTGTGCCAATAATTTTATTTTAAACACAGTCAAAGAGGGAGGGTACTTATATACTGATGAGAAAAAGTCAGTAGAGAGGAAGAAACTGTTGATGTAGTGAAGGGAATATTAATTCCCAGAGCAGATGAACACTAGCAGAGGGATTGCACCTAGTAAGAACAGGGAAATTCTTCAAATGTAATAGGAATAAAGAGAAAAATAGTTAACTTTGCATTTTAGAGTAAGAGCAATTATAGATTAAGTAATTTTAAAAGCTATTGGGATCTTCAAATAGCTTGAAAGAACTTTTTCCTTCTGATGAAACTCGGTATAGTTAACTTGTCAGAATGTTGGAAGTGACTTGCTACTTCTGCTCCTGGGAAGAGACTTTATTTATAATATATGAAAGTATGACAAAAAATTGATGTGTGTGTGTCGAGGGGGGTGTGGGGTGGACTTTGACATCACTAGATTAAGAAATGCACATGGTCATTATTTAAAAAAATTTTACATTTTGCTATATGATTTGAAAGTATTTGTTTCAACGGAAGATAAATAACAACAAAGCTGATAGTGATAACTGTTAGTTCCCAGAAAAACCATGTTAAGTAAAAACAATGTTAGATTGCAGGAAAAAAATTGAAACAGTGTTAGGACGCAGAAAAAGTCTCCGTCCACCAAGCTCAGTCGACAGAAAGTACCTGCCAGCGGGACAAGGATAACTTAGAGGGTCTCCACGGAACAGCGTTCACAGGAACAACACAGCCACTGCAAATGACAAATGGCCCTGCACCTGCGTGAGCTTCCTGAAACTCACCAAAACACACTCCTCCTCAAGAGTGCTTAGTCCCTCAGTCTATAAATGGGACGAGCTCCAGTCTTTCTGGAGACCCTCAGCAGTTTTATCCTGTAATAAACTCTTTGCTGTTGTTGAGTGGCTCCCTTTGTTGTTCTTCCTTGTCCGTCCTTTGTTTCAACTGCCGCTCCAAAACTATAACAATAACTTTTGATTCTATAGGGGTGGAGGGGAAATTTCCCCTATCCTTCTCCAGTTGGTTAAGCAATCAAATTAATGCATAAATTATTAGGAGAAAAGAACAAATTTAATTGCATATGTACGGAGACTCTATGTGGATTTGGATTCTATAGCAATAGTGCTAAATGAGGATATGTATCCTGAACTAAGGAACAGGGCTTTAAGGGAATTGGAGAGAGACTCACATGATGGGGAAAGGGTGATTCATAGGGTGAAGACCAGATGATGTCTAATTAGATGTGTGTCCTACCACATATAGGGATAGATTTCCCTGATTGATTATTTCTAGTAAAAACCCTGATTCTGGATAATTCCCTTAATTTTCATTCTTCTATACAGTTAAGTCAATTGTAAAAGTTTCTCATGTTCCTGCAGGGCCTTGATTGACTTTAGCTCCAAATTCGCATGCCAAATTGATACGTCTTTGGAACGTTCTAGATATCTTGGGGAGGCCTATCAATCAATTCAATAAACTCACTTCTGTAACTGCTAAATCCAAGCCATCACAAAGTTGATGCAATAACCTCATGGTTGCATAAGAACAGACTTGGCAGCAGAGTGCAGGTGGATTCTAACAGAAGGTCAGCCTTGTTCTGTCTATGAGTTCAACTCAAAACAAAAAAGTGAAATACAGTTACTGGCAAGGTTGTAAACAAGTGGTTTGCTACAAATTCACTGCTGTCATCACACAGGATGCTCCTGAGGAAATGTTTTTTGAGGAGACACTAAAAACATCAAGTGTTATTGGTTATTCACTGGTTAAACAAAGTTTCAGACATCATTCTGCTCTTAACTTGTAGATTCTTCATGTTTCTTTTAGTGAAAACGGTTCACTCTTACTTGAATTCTCCAGATACATGAGGTTTTCACTGTCACGTGGGAGAAAAGGAGCCAGTGTTTTGAATGGCATGCATGGACTTCCAATGAAGTAATTTTCCTCAAAGGTAACTAAATACTCATGTTATCATGCTTTTCTATAGAAACAGAAGTCTCCTAATCATAATCATAGGTTTAGAGTAAAGGAAACAGTAAGGGAGAAAATCAGAACTCTTTAAACAGTACTGAAGAACCACGCTAAATATTTGCATAAGTTCAGATATGGGAAATTCTGGGTTTAGTATTGTTTTTTGAAGGATGTTTCAAAAAATATGGTTTCATAAGGGCTTTTAAATATTTTTTTGTTTGTATTTAAAGGAAGTTTAACCTGTCTGGTTGTGCAGATAATCTCCCCTCCCCAAATCAGTGCCTAGCTGTTTTATTAAGTCCATAGCCCAACAGACTGAAACAAAAGGTGTGAATTCTCCTCATCCATCTTAATGGGGTGTTAATGACTGTCTAGGCTGACTGTGACCATTTAAATGTGAGCACTATTAATCAACTAGAAAAAAACACAAACACTCAGCTGGAGCCACTGAAATGTAATTGCAAGGGATAGTTAGGTCCAATTTTGTTTTTGAATGGAGACTTGCATTTAAAAAAAATGAGCTGCCCCCATGACAGATTGACAGATTTAAAGCTAAGCCAATAGGTTACAGCCTTTTCACTTTTTATTGAGATTTAAAGAGCTAGTTTCCTCCATGAACTTGTAGTTTAGTTGTTCTGCATCCAGTGAATAACTTGTACCAGTGGTGTAAATTTCTACTAGGCAGTCACTTGCCAAATTATATTTCCTTATGAGAACTTTTCATGTATCCTTTGATTTGAAATTGTGTTTGTTTTAAATGCTTCAAGGATATTTAATCAAGGCCCGAAATGATTTCTCATTTCTGCAAGTTGCTTGCACTGGTTCTTCATGCAATGCACTTGTCATATCTGGAATTTTCACATCTCTTCGTATTGTTTTCTTATTTTGAAAGGGCGATATCATGGCTTTATCATGGCAAAACTGACATTAGTTAGAAAAAGCTAAATTAGAAGTCTGGAAGAGAACGTCTTTTCATTGTTGATGTTTTGCAAGGCAGGTAATGGGAGAGCAGCCTTATACAGATTTCATTTTACAGAAAATCAGATTCCTAACTTCTGCTTTTAGCATTTCTATTAATGTGTCTAATTAATTGAAGTACAAGTGGTGCAAGGATTCCCTGAGGAATGTGCAACTAAGCACATGCTATAGGCCGTCTCATTTGAACGCTGCCTGAAGTTTGAGATTAGTAATCAAGGGGTGGTTTATTTATTTTGCATTTCTATAGATAGCCTTAAGACTGTGCAAAAGTGCACCACCTGGCTTTAGTATCTGGGGAAATGGGAAGTAAAGGGCTCTATCTGGTCCAAATGCGCTTTGCTTATAACATTATTTTTCTCCAGCAAGAATTGGAGCTGGGAGTGATGACCAGGCCTGGCCTGCTCTGACCCCGCTTCAACAGATGCAAGTTTGGAGGATATTTATTCCAACTTCTAGACAAGCTGATGATTTTTATTTTCTGACAGGAACAGCCAAGCCACTTTTGGTTTGACTACTTCTTAAATTCACCCTTTGCTTGTTGCTTAGGGCAGAAGGCACTTGGAAAGTTCACAAAGAAAATAAAATATTTCAGTTACCTCTAAAGTTAAATAAAATACTTGTCTATGGGTTTGGTCTTTTCCTCCCCTGTTTCCCAATGGGGAGAGGCAGAAAAGCTGTGGATTTTAATAAGGCTAACATTCTAGGTTTGAAAAAGTTCAAATGACCACAAATGCCTGATAAAGTATTTACTTTTTTTAACACAATATTTGAATTTTAAAATATGATATTTAAAGCAATTATTCTTCAGAAGTTCACTAACTTCAAATGAGTAGGTTCTAAGGGGCTAAAAATACTCAGTACTTTCCAAGAGTTATCATTGATATTGTCACTGAGACTTAAGGTCTGAAATATAATCACTGAAGATATTACCAGTCCCTTCCCCAATACTTGGTGGATAGAGAGAGAACACAATCTGAGCCAGGATTAAATAATAAAAATGTATAAATAAATTGAAGTTTATATATTTCTATTTGTCTTAAATTCTCCATTATGAATGCTAGGGATGCACCTTTCAGAAAACATAAATGCTGGCCACAGCCTCTTTATTCCTCCTCTTGTCCTATCGTGGTTATTAAGTAGCCTTTTCAAATTGAAGTATTTGGAAGATACATCACTATTCTAATCTATCTACATTTTTTTAATTAATAATTTTTCAAAGAGGAAAGCAGGCAACAGGAAGAAAAGAAGCAAGAGGCCAAAGGAGTATGCTGTTTATTTATTTAGTTGTTGATATTTCGGTTATCCCCTACCCCGATCCCCACTTGCAAACTTAGGTCCTTGGGCTGTATTGCACAGTTCCCCAGGCATGGGCATAATACCTGAGCCACCAGGACACACCTCCAGATTGATTTTTAAACTTTCTGCATTTCCATCTGCTAAGGCTGTCTCTGTGTGAAGTAATTATTGAGGAGGGAGAATGGGGAAAATGGATTGATTAAGTTTTCCCACTGGAATCCCTGGATTCAGGTTAACTGATTCTAGCTCTGCAGCTGTCTTACTGTGGTCTGAGCAAGATGGTTTTTTGTCTCAGTTTCCCTACTTATATAAAAGGGCAGTTACAACAAATAGCTTATTTAGTGGATTGTTGCTTTAAACAACAAGTGAGTGATTGCAAAGCACTTAAAACTACAAGAGAATGTAGAAATCCTAAGTGTTACGGTCTGGTTCACTCACAGGAGCTGATAAAGTCAAAGTGAGACTTACTTCGTGTATAGAAGCTCACTGAAATTCCCACATGAAAGGGGCTGGAGAAGTTCAAAGTCATTTTATTATTAATAATAGGTGTTGTACCCTTCTCTTTCACCTTCTTCATCTAATCAGCATACATTCCTGGTTTAAAGGGAGTGTTCTCTCTCTAAATAACTTTTATCTATGGTGTTGAGACATTCTTTATCTTGTTTTATGGATATGGAGCTTTGAATGACTATAAACAACTCCCTTTTTCATAAACTTTTTTTTTAAAAGAAGAGAAGGCAAGTCAGTTCTTGATTCACCTTCACAGGCATGTGAAAATGTTGACATGAGGCTCTTTTACAAATTGTGTTTCTCTTTGTGAGCCAAGACCTCCTTGCTCCTGGGTCCATGTTATTCACTCTACAGACATCCTTAAACAAGTTCCCATCTAGTCTATGTGGAGAGACCCCAATTATGTAAATAGTCACATATTGTATCACCAATGTTAACAACAAAAACCCCTCTGTTAAGTCAGAATAAGTGGAGGGCATAAACACTTAACATTAACATACTTAAAGAATTTCTAAGAGTGGAGAATGGAAAGTAGGATTTTCTCAAGTGAAAGGAACTTGGCATACCTCTGACAAATGTGATCCTCACCTGGCTGAGGAGATGGGAAGATGTGGTGCCAACACTGGCTTTGGTCAGAGTGAGAATTGGCAAATAAAAATATTTGTTTTTCAACCCTTGTTCTGGGTCTTTGACCCTCCCAGGTCAACCCATGTGGAATAAGTATGCGAAATATATTTGCCCCCAAAAGTAAGTAATGACTTATTGAAGTAGTGTCTGGTGGAACGTTCATTAGCTCTTATTAAAAACATTAGCAAGGATCTTCTTTGTCACACTGAACAATGCTGGGAGTATGGGGATTAGAAGTTTATTTAAAATCTAAGGGATAGGCAAGAGATACAGTGACCATTCAGATGACTATAGTTAGTGACAGAAGAGGGTTCCAAAACAGGAGATTACTAATGCCAAATGAGAGGTATAGTGAAATCTGTGGGCCTAGTCTGGCACACTAGTTATTCAAGAAATACTACTGAATGAGTTCACAGGAAGTAGATGTCTCTGGGTATTAGAATGGCTATAAAGTTTTAGTGGTGGATATAACTCTTGAGTTGACTCTTGGTTCAAGCTTAAGGATTGATGTGGAAAGATAATTAAAAAAAAAAAAAAGATTATCTAAATGTTTGTTCATAAGATGACCAAGTTCTGAAGATCTAATATACAGCATGTGACAATAGTCAACCAAAATTGTATACTTGATATTGTTAAGAGAGATCTTTTTTTTTTTTTTTTTTAACCAGCTGCCTTAGGTCCTGAACCCAGGACACGGGAGTTCACATGGTCTGTTCTGCACCTTAGCCACCTCAGCTGCCTAAGTGACAAGGGTATACCAAGATAGTAGATATTAAGAGCTCTCGCAAAACACACACACACACACACACACACAAACGGTCACTAGGTGAGGTACTGTAATAAATGTATTAATTAACTTGGTTGTGGCAACCATTTCACAATATATACACATATCAAATCGCATGTTATGCACTTTAAAGATATATGATTTTATTTGTCAATTATACCTCAATAAAGCTAGGGGAAGGGAAGAAGGGCACTCAAAGTTGGAGAGCCATGAAGAGAGTTATAAAGAGGGATGATTATCATGTGCCCATGAAAAATGAGTCAATCTGTGAGTAGAGAATCTGCAAATCTAATTAAAAAATACTGCAATATATACACTATCCATGAAATTATACATTTCTAAGTACTTTATAATTTTCTGTTAGTTGCTCAAGGCTACGAACCTACCAAGTAAGCAGGAATGGTTGTCTTTTGGGAAGCTGGTGGGAGAGACAGTTTTGGGACTCCACTTCAGAGAAGTGATAGCTAATAATATATGTGTTGGTACTTCAGTGGGATTTGAAGCCTTAAGCTAAATTCATTCTCCTTCTAAGGTAGATTTTTAAGTCATTGGAAGTACAAGCAGGTGAGGAAAGGGAAGTAGAGGAGGGTGATGCAAGAACTTTAAGGAATCCTTATCTTGCTGTGATTAAAGTCATATTATAGGTAACTTCCTACATTTTAAAGAATATATAGCCTCCTCCTACTGCCCCTTCTGAACAAAGGAATATTTGGGAAATAGTTGCCAGTTTGATCTGGAAACAGAACGAAGACTGGCCAGTCAGTGTCTAACTCAGCATATCTGTTCTAAGTCGATTTTTACACACTGAAATTTTACAATCTCAGAAATGACTGCTCAAAACACTGACAGGGGAAAATACTGCCTTGTTTTCTTTCATAGTTCTGTGTTAATGTGGCTGCCATTTAAAGAGTGCCTGCTACACTCTAGACTCTACAGTGGGCTTTCAGATACTATCTCTAATCCTTCTAAAATTCTCCCCAAAATTTCCTTTTATAGTAGAAAAACCCCAGAGAGGGTTAATAATTTCTTCAAGATTACCCAGGCAGGATTCAAAACCAAATGTGACTCCAAAGTCAGCACTCTTTCCACTATACAACACTGAGTCTTCTCTATGTAAAATTAATTTTTAAAATGTATCATTACCCTTATAAAATCTAAAAGTCATATTACCCAGAATATCCCAATACTTAACTTTCTGGATTCTTGTAATGTAATCACTCCTATGTAAGCCTGGAGGCATAGTCAGCCAGGATGCTCAACATATCTAGAGCCTGCACGTCATTATTTCTGCCCTCTGATGTTTAGAGGTGGAGATTTAGTAAGGAAAGAAAGTCAAAGCTGTAAGTGAAGCCTCCTGGCCCTCTGCTTGCTGACTCTGCTTCCCCCAGCCTGATGCAGAGAACAGGGGGTGCCAGAACCCATGCACATATCAGTCCTTAACACAGAAGTTGGCAGTGCTTGAAGAAGGGAAACTGCTGCAGATGTTGAGGGCTGTGGAGTTCAAAAGCAGCCCTGCTATGTGGAATCCCACATTTGAAACTCTCTTTCTTTTGGTCGGGAAACTAATAACCCTCCAGTTTTGAGTTAAAACATTGTGCTTCTTTCAGCGGAAATATAAAAGAGAGCTTGCCTTTTCTGCCTCAGCTGAGGCAGCCCTACCCTTTGTGGTTCAGCGACCTTGTGCTTCAGCCTTGGCCTCATATTCACACCTTCTCCTTGTGACTGGCACTAGTTGAAAGGAAGGATCATGGCCAAGATGAGATCTGGCTAAACAGAAGGGTGTGGTGCCAGCAAGCAGCCCCTCTCTCATCTCCAGTCCCCAGCACCCCAGCACTTCATCAGATATAAGCTGTTTCTTCAAATTCCAATTCTTCCATTGTTGTTATTTTTAGATTTGACATTAAAAAACAAAAAAACAAAAAACAAAAAAAAACCTCAGCAGGATCTTTATTTTTTATTGCATGCAATTTCTTAAATATAAAAACATCAGTAGTTTACCTAAATTCAACCTTGTACCTTGATCCCTTTATTCCCCTAACCCAGCCCTCAGGAAGAATTCATGATCCAAAATCCATTGACCAAAGCTTAACCCTGTTGTACTTTCCAGTACACCCACTTGCTCCCCTAAAAAGTCTTTCTCAATTAGGTGCTGGCCAGATATATGTGCCTTCTTTGTGGAGCCTTATGTCCTGTACCTGTGTATGTGGATATCTCAGTCTAGGCAACCAGATCAATCTTTCATTTGTGTGTCAATACACTAAACACACCACCCACTCACCAATTTTTCCTTTGAGTTTCAGTCTTTCATTTCTCAAGTTCTCACTTATGTTCTACTGCTCACATGACCCAATGAATAATTCCTTTTGTTTCTCTTTTCAATTACCTTTTGTCCCAGTAGTTAGGTTGGAGGCTGTGACTTGGCTCATGAATGAGCTTCAGGGCCATGTGGTAGGGGTGGGTGAGAACTAGGGATTAAGAATCTGGAGACCAGAGTTCTTTTTCTGGTTCAGCAACTTGAGACTTTGAGCAAGCCTATTCACCTCTCTGAAACTCAGTTCCATCTTCTGAAAAAGTACTGGATGATTGGCTCCTAATGTCCATTAAGTCATTTGAGAAGTAGCTAGTGGGTGCTCGCTCTGAGCTAGATGCTATGGAGACAATGGTGAGAACAAAGGTGTATTTTCTACCTTCATTGAGCTTATAGTATATGGGGGTGCAGCTATCAATATGAAATTCCACAAATAAACACATTTTAAAGACCTATGAAGGAAAAGCAGAGCACCACTGACCCAAAGGAGCTATGACAGGAAAGGAAAATGGGGAGGTTTGAAGGATGGTGCAGAAGTTTACTAAGCAAGGAGAAAGGGGCAGCAGAACATTTTAAGCACAGGAAACAGGACATAAATGCCCTGAGGAAGAGGGGAACAAAATGTATGTGAAGAATTGAATAAAGACCAGAAAAACTAAGCCCACACTGGAAAAGGGGGCTCCAGAGACTCTTTCAAGATAGGCAATTTAGGGAAAGCCCTGGAAGCCAAGTTAAGAAGCTTGAACTGTACCCTAAGTACAATTTGAAGAGTTTGAAAGCAGTGGTTGAGGTTTTTAAGAGACACAACTAACAGTTTTCCACTGAAGTGATGTCAGTGGGGAGCCTCTTGGCATGGAGGTGAGACTGAGGAAGCCAGCAACCCTGGGAACAACAGGGACCACATTGCAGATTGCTCGCAGAATTGCATGCATCCATGTGACTGAAAGTTAACAAATTCTGATACTGTGTTGAAGCTGAACATCTCTGAGTATACTAAAAACCTCTGAATTACCTACTATCAAATAGATGAGTTTTATGGCATTATCTCCATAAAGTTGTTTTCATAAAACCAGAGAATGTTGACATGTCAGTAGAAAGAACTACATAAACTCCAACTATGAAGGTTCAAAATGATAATAATGAAGTTCTCCAGAATTTCATAAGAGAAAAATAAAAATAGAGTAGTATATTTTTTGGCAAAAGAGGGTAGAAGATATTGTGTTCTTATGTTTTCTGATGAAATACTTTCATGCCTGTGTGAAGAAACCAAAATGAAGAAGGAACAAATGTGAGAGGACAGAGGTAGGTAGGGATGAAGTCTAAGAATGGCATCTCAATGTATATCTCTGTGATATAATTTTGGTTTTTAAACCAAGTAAATGTATTACCTAATGAAAAGTACAAATTATAAAATATCTTAATATTTCAAAAAATAAAATAGTGGAATTGACATGAAACTTGCTAAAAACATCACACTGGCGCAGAATAGAGAATTGATAGGAGACCGTAGAAAACAGAAGTAGGGAGACTTGAGGGTTCCATGCAAGAGAAAAACATATCTTAGAAGAGAGTGGAAGAAGAGGGGTATTTCTTATGCTTTTCCTTGTTACCCAGCCCTTCCAGTCATCATAGAGGTGTTTTTGACTCTTTTTGCACTTAGGTCTTTGTTTTAACCTCACATAAAATGCAATTGTTTGCTCTCCTCTCTTGGTTATTCTTTATTTTATTTCCTTCACTGTATTGGAAGCCTCTAGAATAATGACAATGTCTTGTTTGTATATTTTTATTTCCTAAAAACCTAGCCTTATGCATATTGGGCTCACAGTGAATGTTCAGGTGGGATCTATGTTTTTCTTTATGGGTGACTCTCTGAATTGGTGTGAGAACCAGTTACAGAAAGAGCTGAATGATCCCTTGAACTTTCTGAGTGATCTCTAGACTAAATATTAGCTAACTGTTTTGCTGTCATCCCTAGGAAACAAAGGGGAAAAGGCTGTGGTGGGAGGGGGGGGAAGGAGTTTCTAATTTGAGATCATATTTTGGAGTCACACTGTTCTCCGTTTCCTGTTCCCCTGTAGTAGTCCTGCCCATGGGATTATCAAACACATAGTTACATGGAGTTTTAAGTGCAATATGGCAGTGGAAGAAAATTCTGGGTGCCAGGATCATAAGCTGAAGCAGATGAAGTTTCCTGACCTGTTGCTACGTTAAAGGTTTAGTTCTTTCCAGGGGGTACTTAATGTCTAAGCTTCCAGGGTTGTGCCTCATGGTTAGGGATCCTGTTAGTAATCTAATCTTCCTACAGGATTGAGGAGGGAACTTCTTCAGTTCCCTATGTGGCTTTTGAAAGAACCAGTCATTTCTTATCTAATTTTCTGATCTAGCTCTTGATGTGTGGTAGAAACATTTGTTTGAGCTGCTGGTTTCTTCAAAATATGAGCCTCATACTGTATTGTCTTTCCAAGAATTATGTTTTCTCTACCTTTCTTCTATTTCGTACTTCTAGGGACTTATATTAATCATGCCTCAACTTTTGGGGTTTCAAATTTATTCATCATGGATTTTTCCTTTGCCTCTCCTACTTTGTTAAAGAGATATCAGAGAAGAAACTTTAGGTTTCCTTTATGTCCTCCCTTTTTCCTCAGAGCCTACTTCTAACTTCATCCATACAACCATTTTATAGCTCTAACAGATGAGAAAGTGCTAAAAGCAATCTTTATCAGACACTGGGAAGTACTCATTGTCTTCAATTAGACTTTTTAATTCTTAACTCCCCTCACCCACAAGCACATTTAAATTTAGAAAATTAAGACCCTTGTCTGGGATCACCCTTTATTCCATATTTATTTTCCGGTGAGAGTGATATTTTTCTCTGGCTGATAGTTTTTCAGTCTAGAATTAGAGAATGCTAGTGCTAGAAATAACCTTAGAGACCATCAAAATGTTTATTCATACTCTATTCTATTGTTGAGAAGCCTAAAATTCCAGTGAGTCAAACAGTTTACTCTAAGTCATTTCATTGTTTAGTACAAATGACTGGAATCTTTGTTTTCAAAGGCCTAATTCTTGTCTTTGTGCTTACAATTCTCTTATTTAATTCTCTACTGAAAGTCATACACAGACAAAGACAATGTGTGCTCACAGGAAATTGCATCATTCATTCTATCAATCATTCACCAAATATTTATTGAACACCTATATAAGCATGGCACTGTGATGGTGCATAAATAATACGCATAAACAGTCTGATTTAAATGCAAACCAAAGACAATTTCTGTTAACCATTTATGAATTTTAATTTCTCCAAGAACTGAAGAAGTAAAAATAACAAAAAAAAAGTTAGAGTTTATGTGTAGAGAGAATCATTTTAGCAAGGACAGGGAGAATGCCGTTTGTTAATTGTGCTGAGTTATGAATTTCTTGTGTAAAAGTTTTGGTATAAAAAGAGATAGGTTAAGTTTTAGTGTTTGTGAAAAAAATATTGAAAATTATGACCATTCTCTGAGTAGCATGTGAAAGAAAAGAATTGGGAAAATTTCGATGTAGAAGGAAATTGCTATAACATTATTTCTCCCTAAAAACTGTGATCAGCTTGTTTATTTTATGGATAGCTTAGTAATATAGTTTGGAAGGAGTGGATATCTGAGCACCAGCTGACACTGCTTTTGACTTCACTGGTGGGACTATAGAAAGATGGAGGTTTTTTTTTCTCAGCAGCTCTCTATTGTCTGCTACCCTTCAAATTTAGCCATCGGTGGTCACTTTAAATAGTAAGTATCTGTAGAATACCCAAGTTGACAGTAATCACAAAGGTGGAAGCAACTGTGCCAAACCCACAACACAGAGCTGAAGGGTCTTCATCCATCTGAAGATAAGAATAATGATGAGATCTTGAGAGAGCACTGGCCCAAGGTCAAGAATGGGTGCTTCCCTAGTTCCAACTCTTCATTGCCATGTGACACCAGACAGGTGGCCTAGCCCTACAGATACTCTCCTTACCTCAACTATGGATAAAAGCTCCCACCTGTTCATATAACGTGTTGTTTTGAGTATCAGTTGAGAACACTAATATAAAAGTGCTTTGAAGTGTCAAAGACCTCTGGGAATATCAAGAACTTTAGTTCCAAAATCCATCATTTTGACCTGTAATGGAAGTATTTATAACTACAAAAATTGAAAAGGACCTCTGTTACTCTTCCTTTGAAACTGGCTCAGTGCTCGTGGGAAATAGCAGGCCTTTCTCATCCAGTCAAGAAGTGAGAACAAGACTGAATTTCATTAGAGAG
The DNA here is from genome assembly GCA_004363575.1 of Solenodon paradoxus. Lineage (NCBI taxonomy): Eukaryota > Metazoa > Chordata > Mammalia > Eulipotyphla > Solenodontidae > Solenodon > Solenodon paradoxus. Next base: position 31,121 of record RJWH01002557.1, on the reverse strand, counting down.
ACTTAGTCTGATGGGCATGATGAGACAGCAATGATTAGTTAGCCACCATACATCTTCCATTCCTGCAGAGTCAAAGGGACACTTCACAGACAACTGATGTGAGGTTCCGAAGTGTGATTGCGAGTTTTCTAGATGTTGGTTGATACCAAACACTTGTTGTCAGTGCTATAGAATTGTTGTATCATGGTAGAAAGAACTGAAAATCCCTTTATAATGCTGAGTTGCAAAGGACAGGATTTTTCACATTCTTTTTGTTCAGTCAGTAAGTACTCATCCAGTTGGTACCATGCAGGGTTCTAGGCATACAGGGCAATGTGCTCGGGAAGACATATTCCATTATATAACTGTGTGACATGGTTATACATTTCTGGGCTGCTGAGATGAAGTTGAAATACTTCCTTCATACCTATGTACTCTTACCTGGACATCTCAGAATGGAGGTAGGAGAATACAACTACAAGATGATATAGATTCTGTTAGCTGAGCTGTAAAATATGTCTTTCACTCCAACTCCTTGCTGCCTCTGGTTAACATTCAGAATTATGAAGATAACAGAACTGAGAAATAAATTTGGAATTGTCTAAAGTAGAAGCAAAGAGTTACTAACCTCAGTACATTTATTTGAGAAATATTTAATAAATAAGCAAGATCTATGTCTTCAATCAGCTAAAATTTTATTTAGGGATACAATGGTCACACAATGTAAACATTCTTAGCTAGTTCAGAGGTTTTATTATATAGGGTCTGTAATAATACATCAAATATAGTCTGAACAGATAATATGCTTCTACATATATATGCAACTATTATTTAAGTGCAGGTAGGAACTACTATGATTAATAAAATATGAATCCACTCAAAAGTTACTAAATTCACTGTGCTTCTTTACCATTTTGTATTTTACTTTGCCTGTGTGATTATTTTATTCTCTGTCTCTCCCCACTGCAGTGTAAGTTCCAAGAATCTGTTTCACACTCCATTAAATCCCTGGGTACTCAAATGTTTGGTAAATGTTGATTAAGTATATTTTCTCAACCAATAGGTTGAGAAATTACAAATATCATGTGCTGCCCTTTGAAATTTTATAATGTTAAAAAGGTGTCCTCCTTTGGGCTGAGGGTGAGACTACTCGTGTGGGTCAGTAAATGAAAGAGAAATAATGTACAAGAAAGGACTCAGATTACAAGGAGCATAGTGTAAAGACTTACAATTGATGGTTTAGGAATAATTAGCTATGAAATGTCACTTCTGCCTTTTCCTTCTATTGTCTTGTATTGCTTCATGCTCTTCATTAAAAAAAAAAAAAAAAAACAACTTAGACTTACAGCACTTATATAAGCTTTACAGTAACACTGTGAGATGGGTAACAATGTATGAAGGGGGTAAAAATGGCTGCTGCCTGGTTATTTGCTCTTATGACTTTACGAAGATACCTGGAGTGTCAGGGCTGTAAGGAACTGAAGAGATCCTCTCTTATCCTACAAGCATCATTTTTCACTAAGAAAATAAAAATCCCCCAAATATTTTCTGTCTAAGGCCCTACAGCTGCATAATGGTAGAGGTATGATTAGAAACTAGTCTGATGCCCACTTTCTGTCTTTTTGTTGGGGTTCAGGTTCATCATCACACAAATATTTGATATGGAGGAGAAAATATTGCAATTTATGCATTTGAATTCATAGTTTGTCACTTGACTTCTGCTTTTATTAAAACTTTGAAAACATGCTTTTCCAAGCTAGTAAGAGCTCAAGAGTCATCCAGAGATACAACTTCGACTGTAAATGTGATATTAATGCTTATGTAATTTTACAAAAGATCATAATCTTTAAGTCAGCATGTATTTATTCTGTTAAGTCATTACAAATATGCTACTCACCTTAATAAGAGTGAGTAAATACGTTCTTTCTACATCATTTGGGCATTCTTTCTACACAATAATTCCCTTCTAAAGCTAATATCAATGCTAATTCTGCATTAAGAAAGATAAAGATATAAAACACAGTGTTGCAATAAATATCTGGCAAACAACAGAGACACTATTTTAATGGAAAATTGTTTCAAGGCACTTTAATGCCTTCTACTGCTATGGTTGCAGAATTACTTGAGGGCACATTGCGAAGGGGACCTCTATTACATCTATTAATGAGATTTATAAGAACACTAATAGGTAAGTCCAAACCTAACTCTATCAATAGTGATTCAAATTAATGCAATTCTAACTATTCAACCTGATGTTATAAATATTCATGCAAGTTTTCTCATAGTGAATGCAGGCTCTGAGTGTTCTGAATATGAATATATGTGTAAAAAGAATGTGATATATATGTTGACATCATGACAAACTTTAAACTGTCATCTACAGGGTGAATATTCTGATCTCAAGTTAAACATAAAAGGTCTAGTGACACGTCTGCTCTTATTATTGAAGAAGACATGTATTACCAGCTAGAGACTTAAGAAAAGATGGTTGAAGTATTTTTCAACAACATTCATTGCCAATGACCCATAGTCTGCCATCAGCTTGAGTAATACTTGCAAGACCATCTGCTGGATTCAGATGTGCATCACTCATTGGTGAAGAGTGAGGAAATTAAAAAATAATACTGGATAATAGCTCAGACATGGAGAAACTGGAAAAAATTTATCATGGCAGCATGATTAATTAACGTTCAGTAGATGTCTGAAGGGAGAGAATTCTATGTAGATGGAGTTGAATATGAGTCCATGCTAGAAAAATATGTGATCATAGCATTGAATATCTTAGTAAACTTTGTCATTGAATGATTTAAAAAATAAAAATCATTTCTGAAGACTTTTTTTTCATGAATGTCTTGCCTTATAGTTCTCCTTAGAGGTGCTTCTTGACAAATAAAATTGCTTATTGTTAGGTCTCCATGGTCCTGAAGTATAAAAATTAATTTAGATGAGCATCAAGACAACCTGATTTTCACTAATTTCAGTACCACATTCAGGTTCTGCGATGTTTATTTCAAATACATGTTTTGTTGTACTATGCAACCTTAAAGAGTTAATATTTTTCCCATGTTGGAATATTCTAATGAGGAAAATACAGTATTTTCTAGATTTATTAAAGAAACAATAAATTATGTGCTTTTAAGAATAGGTTTTTAACATGGATAAAATTGTTGGATAGCTTATTTTTCTTTCTTGATGTACTTTTTAAAATAAAATGGAATGCTCGTATACTTCTTTATTTATTAAGATATGATTTATGGTTGTTTAATGATTTGGTCTATGTTTGGTTTCTAATATCCCAATTGCATTGGGCATTGTGGTTTCAAAGCTAGCTTGATGCAGTATAAGCATACTCCAGGAAAGCCACATAGCTTCAAATAAACACTCTTAAATATTCAATTGATATATATTATCATTTAATATGTATGTTTTATTTTTTGTATGCAACTATTATTTCTTTTTATTCCATATATTTGAAATCTCTTGCATTTATCACTTCTCTCATATTTCTTCTGAAATGGTTTATTCTCTCAAATGTTCCATTAGGGTCATTTAACTTCAAGGATGCAATCTAGCTAATGCTATTTGTACAAGTACTTCTGCTCCAGAGGGTTTCCAACCCAGCAAAGGCATTTCTCTTCTCATGATAATATGCCATGGCATTCTAATCCATAAATATCTGCACATCATATATTTTGAATTTAGTCAAACTACCCAAAGATGAGAAAGAGATCTAAGATAATGAAGGATAGTTAACTAGTTAAATCTTTTCTTTACCCTTAGATTTTTCCACACCTAATAATCATCTTAAATAAACTTGACTTAAAAATGATATTTAAAAATATCCTTTATATATCTCTCTGGAGTTCTTTCAAAGTATGTATTTTTAGTTTATAAAATATATATGTGTGTATACACACACACACACACACACACACACACACAGATGGCAGCAGCATCTTCAAACTAGAAAAAAATCATGAAAAAGGAGGAATGAGATACAGCGAAAGAATTCCAAATAAGTTCCAGGTGTTGAGCAATTAGGTTCAACTGCTAACAGGTGTATAAAAGTGTCCATGTACAATGTTACCTTTTGTCAATGTGCCTTCCAAAAGGACTTTTGATTGTAAAGTTCCCAGAGTATTTGGACTCTTTTAAAGGAAATGCTTTGTGTGTGTCCATGTATTTCAATGTGTATCCCTTCAAGATTATTTTCTTCGTAGATTTTTTAAATTGAAAAAAAAAGATATTTTATCATAGAGATTGTGGAGTAGTGTGAGGAAGGAAGGAACAGATGATGTGTTAGTATTTATAACCTGTGACCACTGGATCTTTAGGTTTGCATGGACTTCTGGGATGATAAACCCTTCAAATGCTTATTATCATTTCTTTTGAAAAAACATTTAATTTTGCATTAATTCTTGGATAAGTTTTCAAAGAGCCAAATTTCTAAAAAATCTGTGAATTCCTTCTTCTAATGTTAAACTGATTTGGTCAAAAAAGCATGTATTTCTTAATCAATCTCTGTGTTAGAATCATTGCATATTCTTTGACCTTTTTTAACATTTTTATTTATTTATAAAATGAAGATATTGCCACTAACCTTATTTGCTTATTGATTTAAAGCTGTCGTTTTCAAATTTCAGTGCACATGTTAACCACTTTGGAGTTGTTGAAACGATATTGTTTCTGTCAGTCTGAGGTGGCACATTCTGCTTGTCTGGGAAGTTGGTGCTGTTGGTCTGAGTACTACAGGGTGAATGGGAAGGATTTCAAACAAAATGGAAAGGATTTCAACGAATGCTTTTCAAATTTGACTGCACATTAGAATCACCTGGAAAGTAAAAAAATAAAAAACCACAAAAAACCTATAGCTAGGCTCCATCCCCCACATTTTTAATTTAATTGGGATGGGGTGAAGACTGGACCTCGAGAATTTTTAAAGTTCCCAAATACTTTAAATGTATGGAGAACTTTGAAAATTAATTTTTAAAAATCAGGTGACTGATACTTTCATGCTCAACAATCATCAACTTTGGTAGGAGAATCTTCAGTTATTGGACTAGGGTAATAGAGAAAAGACAGAACTACTCTTTCTAGAGGGATAAGAAATGAAAAGATTTCTAGAGATTAGGCAAGTTGCATCCCATTCTGCAACAGACTTTCTCTGAGATTAGGGTTGTGGGTTCTTATCATTTCTGGGTTTCTTATATTTAAATAACTGTGAGAAAGGGGATAATTATGCTTTAACCTAGCATATTTGTTGAAAAAGTTAATGTTTATAAAATACTCTGACCCAGCAATGAAAGACATTTCAAATACTCAAAGAGAAAGGACAGATACTCTTTAAAATTCTTCAGTAATTAACTGAAAATAAAACAGATAAAATTGAATCGATAAGAAAGAAATGTGGTTGGAGAGAATGCTGACATTGGCTGTTTTCTTTAGCTGCTTGGAGAAACAGTACAAAACCAGTTTATATTGGTTCATTTTACTGGCCTTGATAATTTTTAAGGGCTTTCTTTTCTAGTGGGAGCCTAAATTTCAACTTCCAATGTAGGTTTTTGAAGTCTTTTTGCTAAGGCACAGGCTGTGGGAGCCACCCCTGACTAAGCTGTTATTATCACCAATTCTTGCCAGAAAGAACTCCCAGCCTTTCATAACCCACCCTTTGGGAGTATTTAAAGCAAATGCTTTGAAATTTGTAAGTGTTGATCTCATTTATGAGTGTCCAAATTCTTTGAGAGTGAAGTTCTTTGCTATTACTATAAAACATCAAGTATTTGGAAAGGCCGTTTATTGAGGTGGGGTCCAACACGGTATGTGTAAAAGGGCGTGGAGTCCTCTGTGCGCTGGGCTCAAGTAGATGGAATGTAGAGAGAGGGGTATAAGTCACATATCTTCTATTCACCCCTCTAGACCAAGTCTCCTCTTTGCCCTGTTCTTAGCCCTAAGGCTTACCTGCATGAACTCCAGGAGTGGGCTCCTCTGTCTTTTGGTCTCTTGTTGGATTTGGTCACATAAAACATGCTTCAGGAGACACAAAGAAGGAGGACAATGAATTCAGGTTATTATTCCTCTAGTTTCCTTCCTGACAATCCTCTTAGACTGGCCATACATTTGACTGAAATTCAGAGTTCTTGTCAAGGTGACCCTCTCCACAGTGCTCTTTCCTTTTCATTCTATTATCTTCCCCTTTCTCTACCCCTTAGATTTATGATGGTAACCGTATGTGTTATGGTACTGCACTATTCCTTATAGACACATTCTGATGTGCTATGAGTTAGGTTTTCAACATATGAATTTTGGGAGAGCAAAGTCAGTCCCTAACAGGTATGACATTTTATCTCAGCCTGTTTTCAAACAGAGATCAAGGTTCAACTCTCACAATTAAGGATAAGGTCCCATTATTCTGTAAACTCTTGGTTTATAGACTAGAACCCAGAACAACTATTGCTTCTCCCCCATTTACTTCTCTGTAATTCTGGTCCATAGAGATGATTGCCTTACTTTGAACTTAGTATCTTTCTCTAGTTAAATTTTATCATTTTTGTATGTTTATCTTCCGACAGAACTATATCAATGCATGACTTAGTTGTGACATTTCAATGAGGTTTCCAAGATTATTTTTTAAAGAGAAAAATAAAATCCTTGTTGACACTGAACTTTCACAGACAGTACAGATGTCATCATTTGATCAATTCTATAGTTAAAATTACAGTTAGACAGTCAAACTAGTATGATTATTAAGAAGCAGAGGAGATTAATAAACTCAACTCCAATAAAGTTTTTCCAAATATATACCTAGTTTATCTAAATGTAGTGCAATTAAAACATTTCCAGTAAGGCAAATTTTAAAACATTGCATAAAGTAGCTATTTTGCAATTCGAATAACTGGGCCACAAATCATTTTGAAAATTTTAATTATTTATGCTACTTCAGAAGAAAATTGACAAAGATAATGCAACACTGGTAAGTCTCAGAAAATTTATATTTTGTTGGGTTCTGTATTTCTGTACTCCATTTAATTCAGGTGTTTTAAGTGTTGGAAGTTTATACCATTTCCATTCAAATGATAAAAACACATTCTGAGCATCTGATTTGGAAAGTTCCTCAGCTTCCCATCCTGCTTTATCACTTGCCAAAGTCTTTCCTGTTACTGATTCCTTGCTCAATAGAGAGGCTGGATAGGTTCTGACTGATTCACAACATCTGGAGTTCACCTTATCTCTTTCAAAGCTTGTCCACTGTCTGACTCACACCTTCCTCAAGGAGCATGTTGGGATGTAATGATGTGTTTTGGCTTCCATGACTTAATGCGATGTCTGACCTTAGGTAGAAGAGAGAGAGATATTCCAAAAAGCTGTAGAGATTATACACAGAGGAAGTAGACAGAATACAGAGCTCATATATCCTCTGAGAATGAGCCACAAAGGGACTAATTCATTCATTTACTTGATTGTTATATTGTGGAGAGTTTACTGTGAAACTTTTGAGAAATACATAAAATTATTACCAACTTGTTTCAGTTCACCTGCACATGAAAGGAAAAGGTAAGTAAATAAAAACCATACTCTGATCTAGTTTGATGGCTGCAAATATTACATAATATCTTGATATGATTTGCCATCATCTGTTCACAAACTATGCATAGGCATCCTCTTGTATATAGAAGATTGGGTCTACTAGACTTAAACAGTACTTAATCTTTGGTCTTGATAAACAAACATTTAGCAAACTTGTATACTCTCTTACAAATACGTATTGAACGCCCACGATTTGTCACAACTATTTCTGTTACTGAGATATAGTGTAAATATAATCATATCCCAGTCTAGGAGGTACTCAGTGCTTCATCTTAATGTTTTTCAGTTGAAATATGACTAAACATTTGTACCCATTAATCAAAGAGCAACTTATGTAATACTTTTCTATAAATTAAGAACTTTAATATCTGAATTTTTTAATTCAAATTAAACAGCCTTGATGCACATGTAGAAAATTGTGGTCAGTTCTTCAGATAGGACTTCATAATTCCGATATTATTTTTCTGCAATAAACAGGGTCAGGAACTGAAAAATATAAGGGTTGTTTGTCCTTAGGTTATGCATATTGGGTAATGAAAGAAATTGCCCAGGTGATTTAGAAGGAAACTATGTTGTTAAGGAAAATCTGAGGTTTTCTTACTCAGACTCATGTGTTCATTACTCAGATTCACAGGAGAATTATGTCAATTTCCATTTGGCTTTATACATATGGACAGAATCAGTGAGAAAAGGTTTAAGGGGAAGAAAAAAACGAGCTTCAACATTTCTAATGTAAATAATGAGTTTTTTTCATAAACTCAGTTTTATTATTCAACACTATGCCAATAATTTGCCATAATAGGAATGTGCTACAAAAACAGTTCATATGGCCATTGGGTTCTGAAGTTAAAAATGCGGAGTCAAGTTCAAGAAAGGGCAGACCAAAATTTGCATGGAAACTTTGTGTGGTTCTGAAATCATGTGTGTACATTTTGGATTGCTTTATAGTTAATAATCTTTTAGGATGGTATGTGTGCAAACAGTAGCTGAAAAATAATATATATAGCAGGTGTACCCCAAATGTTCTCCAGTTATTTGGAATTAAACAATAACTCAGTGCTGTTCAAAGTGTGATTTTCAAATTTTTTGTTATAGAATCATTTGGCCAGGTGACTGGGTTCCAAGTAAGCCCTCCTGAAACAGAATTCACAGCTGTTCTGAATCCTGGAATCTACATTTGTAAAACAAAAACAAAAACAACCAAAACTGTCCAGATGATTCTAATGTGTACTAGAGTTTAGAATAACTATTTTAACCTTAACATGTTTTAGGAGATAAATTTTGCTTTTTGAAATTGTCATTTGATTTGCATGTAATTTACATCATTTTTATTAATTTTAAAACATTAACTTCAGTTTAGGCAACTGAAAAACATCAAAGAAAATAAACATTATTGAAATTTAATATTTTTTAACATCTTAATAGTTCACATTATGTGAAATATGACTACTTCCCTTTATTCATATTTTCCCAAGTTTGATTCATTCTCATAAAGTGACAAGTATGATTTTATAAGTTGATATTAGAATTAAGTTCTTAAAATATGACCTTTTTACCTTTAAGTTGTATAATAAAGGGAAACAATTCTATAATATATACGTTTTACTAGAGTGATTAAGCTTCTAACTCATCCGCTTTTTCAGTCAATTGTATTCCTTCATAACTCAAATAAATCTTGGCGCCCCAGGTAGCACAGCTTCTACAGAGAGCACATTCAGAGATGTATCCAGCCAACAAATACAAAACACAAAAAAGTCCCGTTGTCTATCTTCCTCCTTCATAGGACATTAAAGGGAATTTCTTGCTTAGGCTTCTCAAAAGTCCTTTGTAAATTCTCCGGTGTTCTTGCTTCTCTGAAGATGTTAGTGAACATCCCACATTATAAATTCTAAACTCTCTTTACATCTCTAGTCTGGATATCTTTTCCCCACTTTCGCCCCATCCTCCCTATTATTTAAATAGATAGTCTCTGTGGATAACTTCTTTCTCTCCTGCTTTGTATCTCACTAATCTTTTGATTATTCTAAGGCAGAAGATCTAAAGCAGATTGACAGATGCTCTCTATTCTTCACTTCTAGTGTGAATAATTAGAAACTAACTGAACATATGATTATATGCCTAGAAGATTTGATGGTGGTTTTGATTTAAAAGTTCCATTTCCATCAATATATCCTTCATATTACTCTCTCAAATGAAACTTAAGCTGTGTGAATTCTACGAAAGATATTTTAATTTTGTAATTTTGGCACTTATTAAGTGAAAACAATTTTTGTAGTATATAATTTCAATATTCTGAATATATGTTATTTAAAACAGAATGCTATACAGTATGTATTCATTGCTGATTCCAGACCGCAGCAAAGCCATTTTTATGTTAATGTTGATACTTTCATAGCTAAATGTGATCTAAGCATGATTGAACCATATATGGACCTCAGATTTTGCCACAGGGAAATTTTTATTACATGCTTTGCTTTCAATTTACTTTAATTACCCCTGATAATAATACATTGTATTTATGTCACACCTTTTATCCAGTGGTCCCAAAGAATACTATACATATTAATTCTTAAAACTCTCTAGAAGATCAGTATTTTTATACTCATTAAAATTTCCAATAAAAATATAAATACATGTTATATCTGGAGCTGACATATTAAATGACTTAGTATACTAGAGAATAGAAATTTTACAGATTTTGCTTCTGGATTCTGAAATACAGTGTTTATTTCAAAATTAAGCAAAATCTATTTTTTTCTGAGTACACAGTGATACATATTAATTATAGAAAAAATTCTGGGTAGTGTTAAAATATGAAGAAAAATATACAAATTATCCAGCCTCCTATAACATGGAGGTAAGTACTTTTAGTATTTGGTATAGTTTCTATAAGTCCTTTTCATTTGCACATATCCAAATATATAAATATATATGTATAGATTATACCATCATTACCATTATTACTGTGTAATATGTATACATATTTCTTACCTAATATTATAAAGTATTTTCTATTTTAAAATTTTGACAGAAATAAAAGCTTTCAATATATGATTTTTCAATGACTATCTACAAAATACCAGATGAATATTAATAATTTAGCTATTCAAATATTTTTGATATTTAGTTTATTCCAGGTTTTCCAGGTTATGCGTAATCTGGTAATGACCATTATTGTGCAAAACATCTTTTTTTTTTAAGGAAAGTTGAAGGCAGGAATGAAGGAGTAGGCAGGCAAGCAGGGAGAGGAGAGAGAACCATTTTATTTTATTTTTATTTAGTAGTTAATACTGGTTGTTTCCTCCTCAGGACTTGAACTCAGAGGAATGTGACTTGGGCTCCTTAGGAAATGAATGACCTAACGACTGCTCCACCAGGACAATACCTCTTTATCTTTTTCTCCGTTCTTTTCCCTAGAGTATATTTTAAGAGTGAAATTACTTTGCCAAAAAATTAAAATATGCTATTTGGTATATTAAGAAATTAGCTTCTAAACAGTTTTTACTATTTAACACCTGTTTGTCAAGTCACTTATTTACAAAGTTAAAACTCATAATAAAATAATTTGAAATTAAAGAAAGATAAAGCAGTGTTACAATGATTGAGCATCAGCTTTACAGTCAGTCATTTTCAGGTTTGAATTTCACCTGTGTGAAACTTTAGACAAAATAATTGATTTCTGTGTCTCAATTCCATATCTGTAAATTGGAAGTTATAATGCCTGTTTTATAGAGTTGCTATATGCTTTAAATGAAATGAGACATACAAAGTAATCAGAACAGTTTCTGAATTTCTCACAGTTAAATGTATCATCTCTTCCCAAGGTTTTATAATTTTTTTATATGCTGACAGATACAATTTTGTAGTCCCAGCTCACAACTCTCTTCTGAGTTCCTGACTAGCATATCCAGTTCCCTACTTGACATCTCCATTTGAATATCTCATGGACAACCTGGTTCCAAAACTTTAATATTTGGTATTTTTCTTTACATGCATATAAGCAAATATATTTTGTTCTGCAAAATTATTTATCTTATTACTAAATTCATTTTTCAGGGTTCTCTAGATAATATGTATAGATGTATATCTGTATCTATCTATCATCTATCTTTATTATTTATGAGACAGTGCATGCTCTGCTTTCAGTCCTCTGAACAAACCTCTTGCTTTCCCCCAGTACTCATTTACTCACTTTCCTGCAGTTGTCTGTTTCAGTTCCTTGAAACTACCTCACGACTGTTTCAAATCTTCGTATAAGCTGTTCCTTCAAAGAGTTCCTTCCTCCATAATTCTTCGCGTGACTGTCTCCTTCATATTCTTAAGTCTTTCATGATGAGCAGTCCTCTGTGAATACTATGCGTAGAGCAATTCTTCATGTAATATCTAGGTATGTTTCCCATTTGAGTGACCACAATATGTTGTGTGTAAGTACACAGTTCTTTACTGAATATCTCTCAGACTAGTCTATGACTTCCATGAAGGTAGTATGAACAATGGCTACTTGATTTACTATGGTATATTCATTGCCATATCTGAATGGGTCTATCTCCAGGAGAACAGTATTTTCTCAGTATTAAATAAATAAACTAGTAAATAACTGAATTTATCATTAGGTAAAAACTTGTGTTTTATGATTTTTAAATTATTATTCCAAGACTATAATGTAAATTTGTTATTGACTACAATGTGTTGTATGTTGTCCCATAAAGAGGTATGTTTATGTCCTAAATCCCAGACACGGAATATGACATTACTTGGACGAGAGCATTTTTGTAGATGTAATTAAGACTTTTCAGATGAGATCATGCCGGATTATCTGTATAGACCCCAAATCCATGACAATTATCTTTGTAAAAGACCAAAGAGGAAAAGATACAAACGAAAAAGAAAGGCCTGTGAAAATGTAGACAGAGACTGGAGTAACGCGGCTCTAAGAATGCTGACAGCTGCCAGAAGTTTGAGGAAGCAAGAAAGGATTCTTCCTTATAGTCTTCGAAAGGAGTATGGCCCTCCTGATACATTGATTTTTGACTTCTGGCTTTCAGAACTATGTGAGTAGATTTCTGTTGTTTTTTTGTCATCCAGTTTGTGGTTGTTATGACCTTAAGAACACAATTCAGGCATGAAGATTCTGTTATTAAAGGTTTTAAAAGTTTATATGTTCTGGAAGACTGGTGGTGAATTTTTCAATAACATTTTAATATAATAATTATTAAGTCATCCACAGTGGTATATTTGTAAAATACTGACTTTATTAATTCAGAATATGAACAAATGTATTATAATACTCATCACTACCACATACACACAAAGCTAGCTCTTATTTACTGAAACGAAGGCATGCTTGCATTTTACTCTTTCCTTCATACCGGAGATTCCTACTTTTAAAGATTTTCTTCACTAAACATCAAATATCATTAGGGAATGGGTTCCATTTTTCACTATGCATAATAAAAGTTTAAATAGATTCAGCCACTATTTGTAATGAAACAGTAATTATCACTATTTAATACGAGAATGTAAGGTTAGTATTTTCTCTAATTGTACAAGTGAGAATATGGAGACTCAGAGATTAAATAACCTACAAAATCTATAGCACTACTAGACAGTAGAGAGTGCTGCTGGGACACAAAGCTAATTACTCCATATTTTTGGCCTAGACATAATAATCTATGTGGTGGATACTGCTATGATCTTCTTTTTAGCTCATGTAAAGCAGCTTGAAAAACACCTTTTAATTGGTTCGAAATGTAATAGTTCCTCTAAAGAGACATTTTGTTTTGAAAGAATACCTTGGTATGAAACACTATTAATAGAACATCTGATGGGGAAGACATTTTTATGACATTCCTTTTGAATTAAAACTGATATAGGATATGAAAATGTTTACTGTACATACACATGAGGCTGACTGAATCTGTAGGATGAAACTTACTCAAAACAGATGGAAAATGGAAATCTGTTTCAGTGATCTGGGCTGACTGCACATTTTTATTCAACAGATATATTTCATGTATATTTATATAGAACATCATTTATTCTATATGAAAAGGAACTAAGAGAAATTGTACCTTTATAATAGTGTGAGTGACCAAAGACTTTCACATGATCTGTTGTTACACTGATTGATACCAAGTATTGATACTGACATGAGAGTGTGAGAGCCTTCTACCTTTCAAACCATCAAAGTTATCTTAATGAGTATATTTTTTCTAAACATTGGAGCAATAGCAAATCTTGCTTTGTTGCTTAATGGCTGTGTTACTTAAGCAGATTATCCAACTTTGAATTTTGATTCTTTAACTTTAGTATACTGATGAAGAAAAAGGGCCTCCAAACATAGTATGTAACTTAACACATATTAATTTACTCAATTAATTTACTTAATTTCATTCTTTCAATCATCCAGTGAATATTTTATGGAAAATTACTGTATTCTAGTCAGAAAGAAAAACTACTATTACTATTTATTTTTTTGAAAAGGAAATGTGTAGGCAGGAATAAATGTGAGTAGGCAGGCAGGCAGGCAGGAAGAGAGAAGATGAAGGAACGTTTATTTATTTTACTTAATTTTTCATCTTGGTTGCTCCGTCTGGGCCCAGGTCTCAAACCTAGGTCCTTGGGACATGTGTAGACAATGCCTGGGCATCCTGAAAAAATTATCGACTTAATGACTGAGTGATGTGGAAGTCTGATTGAAAAAAAACCACCAACTTTTAGAGTTATCAGTCTTTCTTTTTGCTATCTCTAATCACCTAGTTCAAAAGAGGCCTGAGAAAACGAACTGGAACACATTGTCTTTATTGGGAAATTAGCTTGGTAGACTGCCATCAGTAGTTCCTGAGCCCTCTCTTTGCCAAACCACCAGTGGGCATGTCTAGTGACCAGCTAACGTGGGTGTTCAAACATCATTACTTCAGTAATACTTTTTTTTTACAGCTTTCAGTTCCCAGAGAAGCCTACATGGGTGAGGAACTATCATTGTAGGACAAATTTTATGTAGGATCAGAAACAGGAATGTAAATATACCTAATGAAGATAATGGAATGAAATTGGGAGTGGTACTAGAATATGCTGGCTAGCTTTATGTTCTGCTAGCATTTTTTCCCCTTAATGTTCTTATTTGGTCAATGTGTTGGCTAGTTATAATTCCAAACCTCAATTTTAACTAAATCACATGATTATATCTTCTTTAGTTACATATATATTTGGACGAAAATATATTTACATAAATTACTAAAATTTCCCTGTAACTAGAAAACCCAACATTTATAAAACCCAAATAGGTATATTTTCGAGCAGATATGGAGTTGGCTTGAGAAGAATATTGATTAAATGAATACTATATATGTACAATGAAAGAAGAAACATGTTCCTGTCCTCTAAGAACTTGCAACATAATATTGGCATGGGGAGAGTCCCATAAACACATATATAGCCAATGATAACATTTTCAAGGGTAACGAGTGTTATTAAAATGATAAGAAAAAGACAATGTGAATCTGGGAAGGCTGCATGGAAAATGTGAGTTTTAAGTAAGGTTTTGAATGTTTTGAAGGGGTAAGTCTTGGCACAAAAATTGTTTTGGGGCAACACAGGCACTGAGAATGTCATAGGCAATCTCTTCATCTCATTTTATACACTTTCTATATCCCTAGGTCACATCAAGACTTCAAATACTTCTTATTTGCTGAATAACCCCAAATTTATATATACAGCCTGATATCAAGTTGTCTGCTGATATATTCACTTGACTTCTCTGGAAGGTTCTTCAACATAACCATTATAAAACAAAACTCATCCTTCTCTTCCATATTGCCTGCCTTACTGAGGGGCATTACCACCCCTTCATCTACTTAAGAAAAAACAAATAAGATTTAAGCTTGACATATGCTCTCTCTTCTATTTCCAGTCAGTGGGTAAAGCCTATTGGTTTTACTACAGATAATTTTGTTAATTATCCACACTCATAGCCATGCTCCTGTCATATCAACTTCAAATTTGTCTTTATGCAATCTCTCTTCGCCTTTGTGATTCATTTTTTGCCTTTATTCTAGAGCAATCTACACACTCAAGTCTTATCATATTCATTCTCAGCTTAAAACTCTTCAATACCTTTCCCTTATTGGTAGATTTCCAAACATTTTACTGTGGACTTACACAGAGTGACACAATATGGCCTCATCTACTTCTTTGCCTGCATTTGATACAATGCTAAACCTTAGTCTTCCTGACACAATCATAACAAACTCCTTCCAAGGACATAGAGGGCTCACTAACTTTCTCATCTGTCATCTTTTGAAAAAGCACTTTCTTTTACTTGGAGGAATAATTGGGAGTATTCATTCATTCAGAAGTAAATAGATATTTACAGACTATGATAAGGGTTATGAAACAAAGGTACAGGGTACAACAGGGGACTTAATTAGGGCAGAAGCTGGAGAAAATTACTAAATAGATATTGGCCAGTGAGGGGTAAAGAACACTGCAGGAAAAGTGACAGGATATTCAAATACTGTGAGATAGTAAGCACTTGTCAAATTAGGGAATATAAAAGGAACAAAAAAGGACACTGAACAAGTAGGTTAGTGGCATAAGTTGATGGTGGAGAAGCAGATGCAGAGCAGACAATGAAGGGTCTCTAGAATGTGTTGGAGATTTAGATATGAGGAAGGAATAGTTGTTCCTGTGCCACCTATGTAGATGGTATCAAGAAAATCTGGAAATAAAAACATTTGTATGTAGGTTTCCAGTATTAATGCTGTTGGCTGTGGTTTAGCTTTAGAAACAAAGAGGTGGGGGTTTGAAGACATAGACCTTCGGGAGGGGTAAATTGATAGAACTGATGCTGGACTCTGTGGACAGTTGAGAGAGGAGGGACTGAAGAGGACTCCACAATTATTTGCTGGGTGCCCAGATAAATAATGGTGCCTCCTGATCATAGTAGACAAGTTGAAATGGGGCAAAGGTTTGAGGAGAGGACACTGGACTCAGTTTTGTCATAATTAGTCTTAGATCTTGGCAGATCACCAAAGAGAGTTATTTTGTAGACAGCACAAAATATGTCATTAGAAAGAAGATGAGAGGTCAAGACCTACATATTGATCTGACGGCCATCTGTGGTCAACGAGGAGTAGTTATGTTGCTTTGCAGTAAGCAAGACAGTGTGACAATATAGAATTTATTAGACCAGGTCAGCTGAGTTCTTGGATTTTCATTAACAGTGCTTAGCTACATCAGCATTGGGTAAAGCTTGGGCAGTAGTGTTTGCAAGGGAAAGGGGCAGTGGAAGGTAAGGGAAATTAAAGAGAATAAGAAACATATAGACCTGTTGCTCATTGCTAGGGTCAGCTTTTGGAGACAACTAACTGAGCAGAGGACAATCTTCTAATGAGAAAATTGAGTTCTACGAATATTTAGAAATGCCTTGAACAGTAGGAAGAATAGCAGTATTAGAAACACTTGGTGATCTTGGTCAAGTCTCTTAAACATTTTGTATTGAAGCTTCTTCAACTTCTAAATTAGGGAAAAGTTAACATTATGTTAGACAGCTAACAGAATCTACAAACAAATATCTCTAAGAGAAAGCCATCAGCTGTCTGTCTAAGTTCCAACAGGTCATCAAAGGACTGAGGAGTGTTTCCTCTATTTTCTTCTACTGCTGCCCACTGCTGTTGAAGCTTTGACACTATTTTATGAGGCCTCTTCCTTTAGGAAGAAATCAAATGCCATCTGCTTGACAACCCCATAGATCTATTTCCATGAAAGAGGTTATTGCCACGTTTTTTTAATTCATGAGGATTTCATCGATGCAGCAATGAGCATCAGTGTCCTTGATAACTCTTTCATCTCTAGGTTACACAGAATAAGACTGCACCTGTAAACTCATTGTAATTTGCAGAGCTGTACATATCTTTGAAAAATAATTTGTAATTCTCATGGATAACTCTCAAAGTATTTTTTAAATGACTCTGAGCTGAACAAGGACAAGCCAACCATGTAAGGCTTTAAAGAGACACCTAACAGACACAGATATCACACATCTGTTTTGATAGTCACTGGGACATTAAGAAGAGGTCTAATTTCAGTTATCACAAATATTTTTCACAAGGACTATCTTATACTTGAATTTTTTTCATGTCCCTTGTATAGTCTATGAAAATGTGTTACTTTTGGAATTTTGCTTTCCTTGATTTAAGGGGAAAAAGGTGAAATAGAGACCTTAGATTTTTTTAAGACTAGCGTAAGTTCCCAAAGTCCTTATAAGCAAAATAACAATGCAAACAATGTTATAGGAATTGCTGCGAATGGATGCTCACTTATTTCTGACTATAGCCAAAAGATGCCAGCTAATAATCCCCAAATGGCCTTGCCAGAACAAATTTATTTTTATTCTGGGAACACTTAGCATTTCTACATTAGGATGCAGCAAAATACGTTTCATTTTTTTGAACTTTAGATCAGGGCAAAATATATGCAAATGACAAAATCCACATCCTTGAATGAACGGAAAACGTTTAGCATTTAAGCAGGAGCTACTGAGGACTTTGTTCTTGCAGCAGCTACAAAAGAAATGTTTGGGGACCCAAGTTGTGGCAGGGCCTGAGGCTGTACCTGACCTTGGGATGTAGGGCTGGAGTGGGGTGTGGGGTGAAGGAAAATCTTCAACTTCACTTTTCTACAAATAATTACCCTTTAATTGGCCAAAGGCAAAGTTGTTACTTTCACCCACTTCTTCAGAGAAGCCTCAGGCTGCAGATTTTGACTTTGTACATATTCTATATTCTCTTTGCGGCAGCCCCCCCACTCAGTATTTCAGTCTGGATTCTCTTATGTACAAATGTTGTAAGGATGATGAGAATTTACAATAATTAATTGTCACTTTTAGAACAAATAAGATTTTTTACCTTGGATATTATATTCATTCTTAGCAATAAATTCTAACAGTTTGACCTGAAAAATATGGATTGACCAATATTTTGCACCTTCAATATGATAACTGTGGAATTACTAATCATTAGCAGCAATAGTTATAGCAACAAAATCATAAAATACTGAAAGTGTCACTCATATACCAACTTCCTTATTATTAATTTATAGGTTTTAGTCAATTGAAAGTTATTTTGTACTTAAAGATTCTTTGTGACTTGTCTATTCTTTCATTATCTTCTTTTGGAATCTTGTTCTTGTTGCTTGCTAAGTAATTTATTTAAAATACAGCATTATTTAAAGCACATGATATTAGCATGATTTTCTCTGAGGGTGTTAACCTAATTTAAAAAAAATTAAGTTCAGTTTTAATATCTCAATGGTATTATGCTTTGTTAAAATTGCATTTCTGGAAAAACTCACTCATCTGTAACAGTTTAAACATGAACCCTTTACCCATATACTATATTAGATGACTAAAAAATGAATTTTATTTTTACTGTTTTTCTTTTCAATACATCTTGTGAAATCATAAGAGAATTCTGCAATTTATATAAGGAAATTTGGCTGCCATTTCCTTGGACTGTGACATATGACTATAATTTGTAACTTTCCTTCCAACACTTGGTTATTTGTTATCTGAATATCTGAGTTTCAGAAGCATGAATTAGTGTATGAACAATGGAAAAAGAAAAAAAGGTATTCTGTAACACTCAGGGGCATGGTGTGCTACTGTCCTTAGAAATTTGGGTTGGAAACACATTTAGGTACAGAATTTATATTCTGCTTATCTTTGCGATTTGCATGACTCGTGACTTGCATCTTCATTTGATTTTTGCATCTTTTTATTTGTGTATTATTCATTCTGTTTTGCGTCTGGAATTGTGCATGTCTTTGGCTATTTTCAATCATCTTTGAAATTCTGTCAAACTCAGAACCTTATTCTCTGGGTGCATGTTAAAGAAAAGTATATTAAAGGCATATAGGTCTTATAGAGTTGGGGATTTATTCCTTTAACAAATATTTATTAAGTAACTGCTATGTATCATATACTGGGTACTGGGAACACAGATATACACAGGCTAGACAAGGTCCTTCTCAGAGAGCAAATAGTTTGCCAAGAGGAAGTTACAGAGGAAGGAATAGGTAATTGCAGACATGAGATGGTAAGTAGAGCAGCAGTGTTGAGGCAGACAAGAGGGATGCCTGCTTTAGAATGGGTACGACGTCTATGAGGAGGTGACTCCATCTTAGTAGTTGAAGGATGAGTAAGAATTAGCTGGACAAAAGGTAGTTTGGATGGGGATAATGGATGGATGGATAGTGTTCTAGTCAGAGGGAATAACTTTGTATACAAAAGACTAGAGGAGAGACATAGCATCTGAGAAATTAAAATTAATTCACTCTGGTAGTGGAGGTGGAATGGTAGAGACATAGACAAATATTTGGGAAGTAATATTCAACAGAAATGACATAGGATATGATCCTGGGAGAGGTTAAAATCAAGGGTGACATCTTAATCTATTATTTGAGCAGCCTGATGATTGAGGAAAGGAAGTTAATTGGAAATAAGGCAAGCAAATTCGTTTGGAGATGAATAATTTTAGCAACATTGAAAAGTCCCCTAAAATAATAATGGGGCATAAAAGGCAGAATAGAATTAAGCATATAAGAACCACAGAAGTCCTCTGATGGTACCTGCTTAAAGATCTACATGAACAAGGATGTTGCAGGTTTGGTTCATGTCAGACAAACACTATCCTCAAAGATGGAGACACTGGCAAGCTTTGAATTAAAGTCTAAAGATTTCTATGGGACAGGTCCATCATAATGCCTGCCCTATCAATAGCTTCTCTCTAAGGAAAAGTTCCTTACCCACAAGTGGACTGTGGGAGTTGCCCTGGGGGGCCGTAAGTTTCCTTCATATAGACCTATCTGGCTGAACCAGGGTGGTCCTATCCCTAACCAATTCTTAGGTTGGCCAATATCCTATGAGATGGTTTGGCATGAAAAAGTGCCCAAATAGGCAAAATGGTGATTAGTTGGGTCAGATGTTCTAGCTCAGGAATTTGAACTAGGGCATTTGGGGAGGGAGTAAATTAGTTGGTTTTGGGAGGGGGTATAAGTTAAAAAGACCCACAAGAAGAGGCCTTGTGGCAGTAAGAAAGATGAGTAAACTGATGGTAAAAGTAAACAGAATTTATGAGTAAGCAGAAACTGAAAAAGAATGACAGAGTTGAGGATAAGGTGGCTAATTGACACCAGAGGGAGGAATAGATGCATCCAGAAAGAAGTTGAATCACCACCATAAAGACAAAGACCAACAACGACTAGTTATTAAAGAACTTGTAAGTTTAGTGAGCACTGGAGCCATGTTAGATTTTTCTTATTCCCAAATATTCTCATTTCTAAGGGTATTTCCTGATACTCCTATTTCTTTTGTGTCCTTGAGTATCCTTATAACAAGCTCTAATTAATTAAGGCAACAAGAGTGAATCTTTATTGGAAACAAATTGCTTTGCTAACAGAATCTTTCAACCCCCAAATTTCTTCTGGGCTTGCTTGACACGCAGCATGATGAAACACGCTATTAGAAATGCATTTCTTTGGGCTAAGAAATTGGGGGCTCAAGATTCTATAGTAAAATGTAAAAAATATTACCAAGTAGTATAATATAGAAATCCATTTTCAACATAAAGAGCAATTACTGAATCTACATTCAATATTGAACATTGTGTGTGTGTGCACCTGTGTGCTGAAATGGAAGTGGTGTAAGGGGAATACAGACATGAGCTCTGAGGAATATTGAGAATGTATAAGTCCTTCCCTTTAGAAGTATACAATGCAACTGAGCATATATTCAGGGCTGGAAGGACCTTAAAGATATTCTAGAGTAGGGTTTACAAACTCACCATCCACAGGGGTTAGTAGGTAGAGTGCTGAATAAAGTAGACTGAGAGCTCTGGGGAACTGAAGAATGCACATAACTTCTTGAGGCCTGCTCACACATTAGGTGCTGGCTCTTGGCAGAAAACTGGCCATTCCTAGTGTTAACATCAAAGATTTTGGAAGCAGTTCATTTCAATGTAAAATATCCTAAAATTTAAGTGTTGGTACATAAAGTAAAACAGAACAAAATATTTGGGGACTGGACATAAATATCTGCAAGATGCTCTCAGGCCATAGGTCAGTAATTAATGATTTTTGTTCTAGACCAGGGGTCCTTAAAAATGCTTTCACATTCAAAAGCTTCCTGCAAAGGGGATCTTATGCCTATATCCAACATATGTGAAGACAGAAGCAAAAGAATTGGTAATAAAATTCGGTAAGAAATAGAGCCTGGCCACTCTCATCTTCTATTTTCACCCCAAACAAATACAAAGGGAGCTTAACCAAATATTGAAAACCATTGAAAATAGTTCCATCCCTTATTTGTTTTTAAAAACACTTTATTTAGTTGTTCATCTCAGTTTTACCCTGGCTCTGGGAAATGAACCTAGTATGTTGGGATGCATGTAGACTGCACTCAACCACTACTCCATCAGGGCATACCTCATTCCCTTATTTTTACAGATGGACAGGGAGGATTCAGGAGCAGCTGCTGGCCTAAGATACCAATATTTGGAGAATAATGGAGATGTCTGCTTTTATACTATGGACGATGAGTTGCTGAACAGAAGGTGGTTAAGTTTTCATATTCTGGAGTCACACTGCCTGGATTTGAACCCACTTCTTAAGAGTAAATTTAAGATTAAGTGGCATTCAGGACTTCTGCCTAAGTTTCCATATTTCTCAACTGGGAATGACATACAATATTAGCAGTCTCATTAGTTTGTTGAGAAGATTGAATAAATTAACACATGTAGCATGGCGTACAGTGCCTGACACAGAATAAGTGTACAATACACGTTAGTTATTTTTATTTTTCAATATCTTTGCTTGTCATTAACGTGATAGCAATATTTACTTCATATGACAGTCAGCTGTAACTATAAAGCAGTCTGGTGGAAAGAACATACGTTGTGATAAGGCTCCTTCTATTTACTATATGGATCTTAAAGGGCGACAATGGAGACTTTTCTCTGTAGCTGTGGTCCTTGCAACTCCCAGTACTTTACAGGTCACTGAAAGGCTTCTGACCTTTACACAAACATACATTCTTATGATCTAAGAGGCTGCAAATTTACTCAGATTGAAATCTGAAAAGCTTATCAAGGCGTTTAAATATTCATGAATTAATTCTTAGAAACGATGAATAGGAATGGTGTAATCTAAATTGTGGGTCTATCCCCCTTCTACCCCCAGAATGGCACATATGGCTGATTATTTCCTTTGTCAGACACCCAAGGAAGAGTGTTGTAATGGTCTCGAGGTCAAGTTCAGAAGCCCTTTTGAGTAGAGGCTCTCTCTATGCCACCTTCCTTGGGATAATATCCAATGTGGATATTCAACATATAATTCCTGAACATGTGCTCCAACTTTAAGATGCTTCAATGGTTTCCAAGTCATGATTACTATCAGCCCCAAGTTGGTCAAGATGGTGATTCAGACCCAGGTCAGCCCCACTCTGCAGCCGTCTCCCTCGGCAGCACATGGGCCTTTACAAGGCAGGCACTTTAGGAGCATCTGGTCAAAGGCGAGATTGGAGCCTCTTGGCAAAGGGAAACTTAACAAACAACCATAAAAGGATTTTCTAAATATGTCCACAATCCAATATAACCCTTGGTAATTTGATTTGTAGGAAATGGAGAGCAGAACATTACACACAGAGTGCTTATCTATAATTCATAATAATTACTGTAACAGGGAATCTAT
The DNA here is from genome assembly GCA_004363575.1 of Solenodon paradoxus. Lineage (NCBI taxonomy): Eukaryota > Metazoa > Chordata > Mammalia > Eulipotyphla > Solenodontidae > Solenodon > Solenodon paradoxus. The sequence continues at coordinate 7,814 of RJWH01002557.1, read as the reverse complement.
CGTATAGATAGATGTAGGAACACAAATTACACCCTCAGTAGAATGCGTTTCTGGCTGAAATAGCCCTACACGCCTTCCTAATCTGCCTGTCCTTTAGTGCTTTAGCTTTTTCACTGAGTTGTTCAGTACATTTAAAGCTTTTTCAGGCTACCTGTTGAAAGCTCAAGTTTTTCCTCAAACTTTACTTTTTTTTAAAGGAATGGTGCAAACAACAATGACAACAATTAGGCAAGCAGGCAGGAAGAAAGAGGAGGAAGAAGCACCCTATTTATATTTATTTAGTTGTTCATCATGGCTGCTCCCTGCAGTCCTAGCATGTGAACCCAGATCCTTGGGATGTACATGGCCTGTGGTCAGTTGAAGATGGCAGACCAAACGCTAGTAGGGTACTCCTTCAAGTTCTCTTTTTAATCAAAGAGATCGTGAACCTATTTTCAAAAGGAACTCAAGCATTTTTTTTAGGCTGATGGCTCTTTAGTGTTTGGGCCTCAGGGTGACCAGAGCTTACTGATTTTTTGTGAACTTACTGATTTATTTACTTGTAATATTTGTTATCTGGTGTTATGATAGGATTAGTTTCTCTCCGATGGAAATCGCAGGACGTCTTCAATTGCTTGTGCCAATGAAGACTGAAGTTCAGTTTGGCTAAAGGCTGACATGCCACTGGGAAATGTGACTCCTTGAAAAGGGACTGTAGTGACAAACAAATTCTTGAGAAACAATGAAAGCATGGAGATAGTTAGACTTTTTTGGAATACAGACTTTAGAATTACATATTCTTCTACTATTCAAGTTCATTTATCTTTGTTGAATTGTTATATATAGATAAAGGTATACATTTCCTGAGAGTAATGGCAGAGGATAATAGTTACTACACATTTCAAAATAAAATAATTTTAGCATTTGTATTCTTTCATTTTAAGCATTATTTTTATATGACGGGTATAACTTTTTCACAGATACTCCATCTGACCCTCACATTTTGTAGATGTTACTTCAAACATTGATCATAGTCTCTTTTAGTTATTCTTTATACAGTTTATAGTTGTCCATCATCATTTACTTTTTGGTCTGTCTGGGAGACATTCAGATTCTAGCCACTACTTTATTTTTAGTGGCAGAGCGTGTCTACCCTTCAGCTGTTGGGAATGCTGGTCCTGGCTGAAAATCTTGTTTGCTTTAAGTTGCAATGCTTTCGGCCCCATGTGTTTTAGTTTTTGGAAGCAGCTGTATTGGTAAAGCTTCTGGCTGAATTACTGGACAAAGCCTGTATTATAAAAACCTTCAACTTGTTTGCTCTTCACTTCAAAAAGACTGTGGGCTGCCAGCTTGTCATACTCATATTACTCACATGCCTGCTTAAGTTTTCACCAGCAGGCATGAATCTCTTGGTCTATACTTTATTTTTTTTCTAATTGGTTGGCCTATAGCTATTTGGTTTGATACTGATCTGTCAAAGACAAACCATAGAGGGGTTGGCACAAGACAGCTGGCAGCCTATTGGCCCTCCCATTAGTACAGCTATGGTTTTGGACAGAGGAGATCGCTTTTTCCTCTGGTCAGCATCTTCAGACTAGAGAGGAAAATGGCATAAATGACTTCTGGTGGATTTTGGAAAGCTGATGGCTTGGTCCTTGAGCTCAGAAGGGTGTGAGTGTGTGTGTGTGTTTAGGCATCAGGGGCCCTCAGGCAATAAAGCCAAGAGTAGGAAACAAATGGTTTGTGGTTTGTAAACAGCCTTATATGCCTAGACATCAAGAAAGGAGGAAGTTTCAGTTGGTTGGTGGCCCATGAAAGCACTGGAATTCCATCAATGCTATGTAGTCCTTCAGTTGCTTAAATTGCCACCATATCATTGCTTTCATTGCCCCTAAACTAATCCTTCTGTTTTTCTAAATTTCAAAAATCTTACTGAGCCTTCACTACCATTTCTGATTTTTATCATCACCACAACCCAACTGTATTTCATCTTTCCTTAGGATTTGTCCCATGTATTGAAGAACTTCTGGACAGTTGAAGATTTTAAGTGACTGGAAGGTAGGCTGATCTGCACTTGATTATTGGCATTTACATTGGGTATCACAGATTTCATTGTCTAGTGCTCAAGATAAATGTTAGGTGACAATAGAATTAGCTTCCTTTAGGTTCTTACAGTCTGGCCCTGACAAGAGATATTGTGGCAGATTTGAATAGCAGAATGCTAGATTTAAACTTTTGGAAGTGCTCTCAGTATCAAATCTGAGTTTAAGCAGTAGTAAACCCTGAGTTTGAATTGAAACTTTTTTTTTTAGCATTGCCAAGACTAGACAGATGAGATTTTGCTTGGCCTGAGCAAATTATATTCCACAAATTACTGTGTTTTTTTTTTTTTTTTTCTTTCGGTTGACTTAGCTGTTCTTCCTTAAAATTTTTAACATTGGGAGAATTCACATAAAAATTGATTCCTAGTTCTTTGGGAAATCATAAGTTCTGACAATACTAGGATTATATTCTTCCTGCAAAAATATTGGATGGAGGTTAGTAACTGTTACTGTTTTAGATAGGCAACTTCACCACAGGCCTCAGAAAACGCTATGATTTCCCAGTCACTGAGGCCGGTGCTAATGCTACTCATCCTATTTGAAGTTTTGCTGTTTTAAGAGCAGGATTAGGAACCTTAAACACTGTGCCCATGTCACTTGCTTTCTCTTCCCATTGTTCTTCCCTGCTTGGGTCCTGAAAAATGTGCATTTCTGGTGTCTGAATTCCTCTTTTTATGAGGCATGGGAAGCACAGGCCAGAATATGAGAGCGACCTCTTATCAAGACACTAGGACAATAGGGTTCATTGGATTTATTTTGTGTGGTTTGTTTTTGTAAAATCAGTGTCTGAATACTTGCGGTATCAGGAATAATGTCTCAGGCAGATGCAAACAAGAGACGTTGTTATCTCTGTTAGGTATAAGTGATTCAGGATGGCAGTAATGCAGTAGGGTGGGGAGGGAGTCTGAGAGATCACAGGATTGTGGAAAGCTTAAGGATAATGAACTGTGAATCCTTTGAAGAAAAAACAAGCCCTTCATATCCTTCGCTATGCTGGAGATTACAAAAGAAAACCCAGGCTTGAACTCGACCTCCTTTCCAGACTGCATCAAATAAGGAAATGTGAGAGCCATTGTGTATTGTCTTGAGTCTCGCTGGGAGTACAGATTTCCCAGCTGAGTTTGGCATATGTATGTGCGGAGAGGACTGTGGTGGAAGAGCCTGCTGAAAATTCATTCACTCTTGGATTTGGAGCATTCTCTGTCCATCTAGTCTCTTTCTGTGAAGAGGCACATCAAGGGGAAATCACACAGAATAGCCTCCGGATGCTTGACAAATATTTCTTGATGACTTTGTAGCACAATGTTTGTTTGTTTTTAACAAGGAAATCAGGGATGAAAAGTGATCGTCTCCTGACTTTTTAAAGATTTGCTCCCCAGGAAGACACTGTCATTTGAAATTACTTAACATTTTTCCCCCAATATAAATGCTTAAGGCAAGAACTAGATTTTATACCTAGCAAATAGCAATGTAAATGTCAAAGCACATATTCCAGAGCATTACACTTACAGCCTTTAAAATGGCATCTTAGAATGGTATTAATCACTGTCAGTTTTGTGTACAGCATTTCATCAATTAAATAGCAAGAGGACCTGTCCTTTCATGGAAAGCAAATAACACATATGGATTTCCTCTTAGCAATTAGCTGAACATTCTGCATTTCCTTCTTGCTTGCAAAAAGAGTTTGGACCGAAATCATCAACATGTTTGTGCTCTTCATTGGTAAAGCAAAGCAGATGTGTAACAGCTTCAGTAGAACCCAGATTCATTTATAAAGTATCTTGTGAAACATCTTGATGTGGGAGCATTTCAGTATCGTTAGATCTTTTAGAGTTGGATAGAGGGTGACACGCTATAAAAGTTGTGAAGTGCTTGAAACTTTGTCATGTCTTGAGCCAAGGTTTTCAAGACTGTGTCGCTATGTGTATGTAGAAGGGAGTTTAAAACTTTCAAGCTAACGTGAAAAATTTGTTTCCAGCAGGGACTAGTTTCAACTAGGTCTATGGATTTAAAAAATGATGAGGCAATTTTGTGCAGCATAGACTGATGATAGAAATGCAGTTTACATAAAGGGCAATGGATTAGCACTTAAACCACTCTCCATGTATGTTTAAACAATCTTCCATGACCCTCAAAAATATCCTTTTATAAACTTCATCATTTATCTGGGATTAAAAGGGCAATGTTTTGACAACATTGTTGATTTACATGCAACTCATCATTTGTTTATCATTTATCTGAGATGATTAGTGCCTGAACTTCATATGCCTGGAATGTGCATTATACTTGTTTACATTTTTGGTTGATGATGCCCTTTCTAATGTACTTTTTAGGACTCAGGACAGTTTGGTGACTTTGATGATCCTTCTAGAAATCAGTTTCTATCTAAGCCTGAGGGAAGTTGAAGATTTATAACTTTTTAGCACAGTTCAGTTTTACTGATAATCCATCAAAGTCCTTTTTATTCTTTTCAGATCCTAGTATTAGAACTAGTAGGACAAGAAGCATTTGTCTTTGAAAATTGGCCTTCAGGACCATGAAATCCTGTAGGAAGTTAGGAAGACAGCACTAGGCATAGTTATTCCCAAAGGTGCAAGATGTAAGTGAACAAATAGAAATGTGAATATCAACACAGAAAGAGTAAATATTAGTAAAATACACACACATACATAATGTTAGGCAAGATAGTTATCACATTCCAAAGTGTCTATTCATACAAAATAATTTTTGTATTCATTCGTATTTCCAATTATAGGTGATGCTTGTTTGTAGGCAACTGTTTGTTCTGAGAAAATTATGAGGAATCAATAAGAAAACCGGAAAATAGAAAGGGATATCCAACAACTAGAACATAAAATTATGGGACTAGAATGTGCATTATTAGGGAAAAGCTGGAGGCTTTCTAGGGAGGAGAGACAATAATGTCCTTGTAGCTGAAAAAGCCAGAGCTCTCACAGTGTTTTTGATTCTTGACCAGACTCTCACTGGCTGAGGATTGTTTCTATGGATAAAGCGCTCAGATGAGGTAGAGTTAACATAATCCATGTGATGGGTACAATTTCTTAACAAGGAAGAGGGCTGCAGTATCTGGCTTACTCGTGAATAAGCCTCTCTTAGGGATGGATTTGGTGCCATCAGTCTGTTTTCTGTAACATCATGTTAGTTGGTTTGGTTTGAAATTAATGACTGAGGGTCAACAGAGGAAGTCTTAAAATTTCCCTGGTGAACAAACAGGCTGAAAATTGATTTTTAACTTAGACTCAATGGACACCCATTTACAGAGGAAATTGGAGTTGTTCTTGGACAGGGAGAGGAGGTCAGTGACAGCCATACTTGGGCTTGTTCAATGCTTTTGCATTACCTCACTGTATGAGAACAAATCCCTTGGGACTTGGCTGCAACTATGGGACTGGAATTAAGCAGGCTTTGAGCCTACTGGTACAGGCCAGCTTTCCTGAAACTTGAGAAATTAGTGGAAGATGCTATGCCAGGGATTGGAGAAAAGGTCTCTAAACATGGTTAGACATGCCACTGAAATAGAACAAAGATAAATAGCCTCAGAGCAGGGAAATGCCAAAGACTAAGTAAGAGTCTATAAACATTCAGTTTATCCACAGATTCAAACTCACCAGGAACTGCCATGGAGTATGACTGAAATTCACGTTGTGAAGTGACAATTAGGAATCAATGAGAAAAATATTTAGAGCTTGTCAGACTGAAGCAACTGAAATTGTAGGCCATCCACCAGGGGACAGTAGATTGAAGCATGGTCAATCAGACCTTCAAGTAGGTTTATTATTTATAGGCAATCATCTGAATTTTATTATCACGCAGAGGAGCCATAGCAATTCTTTTTGGAGAAAAAAGAAGAAACTTATAAAGTCTCCAGGAACAAAAACATCTACTTAGGCATGAGATGCTGATGTGATTCGGACAGCTGGAATGATATGATTATGCTTTCCTTTCATACCCCACAACCTCCCACCCCACGCCCACATCCACACCCAAGGCTACAAACCTTTGAAGAGGCTCGCTGCGATCAGGTTGAAGATGTACCCATTTCTTTGTTTCAGGAGTAGAAGGTGATCATAAACAGAGTTACTTGTTTCTCTAGCCACCTCAGTGTTTTATAGACCTCAGCACACTCAAGCTGGGAGACAAGAGACAGCTCCACCTTGCATTTGTTAGCAAATTTCTAGTGACTGTCAGTCCCATGAGGAAAATAATTAAGTGAATATGATTTTTTACTTATAGCATTAGCAACACAGACTCTGTAGGAGACTGGCGCATGTCAGAAAGCTGACAAATTTTGTTTTGGGACTTACTAAGTGGAACTTTTGGTCTTAGTGCCCAAGAAGAATCGTGGTCCACACAGTAAAGAAAGGGGAAGGAAATGGAGTGTGAGATTACCTAATGTGAATAAGAGGAGTACCTGAGCAGCACTTATAGAGATTATACTAGCTTTTGTGGAACACTACCAAGATATAACAGGAGAGATTTTCTAACAATACGTACTAGCTAACACTGTGTTATCTGCCATACGCCGGGCACTGTTCTAAGTGCTTACTTATAAAAATGTATCAAATTCACACAAAAATCCTAGAGTGACATGCTATCATTATTGCGTTTTGTAGGTGAAGAAACTCAGGGACAGAGAAGTCCCTCAGTGGGACCTGGAAGTTCAACTTGTTTTTTTCTGTGATGACCTGCTTCACCGATGAGGCAGACAATTTTAATTATCAGAATTTCAGAGGGCAGAGTGCCAGACTTGATTATATGAGAAAAGTAGCTGTAAATTGAGCGGGGGTGGGGGCGTGGGGAGGATAGAAAAACATGTCGAAAAGATGTTTAGAGTGTTTCTTTTGAATGTTCTATTTCCTCTGTACTTGTTACCTCCATGCTTTAGTTTTAAGAAATTAGGAATAAACATGTGTTTTCGTCAAGATTTCTGGATTTGAATTTCTCTATATTTGAATGCAACACTGTATATTAAAAATAAAATGTTCCATGAGAGTGGCCAGCTAGCAATATTCAGGTTGTGAAAGTTGATATAATTATAAAGAAATTTTATCATTAGTCATACAGCTGATATTTTTCCTTATCTCTTAGTTAAGGTGTTTTCCATAAGTCATTAAAGTTCTTTTAAAGTTGGAAATTCAAGATAATAGAATGAGGTGGCACCACTCTGCCAGGTGCTTATAAATGCAAGGTGAGGCGTTATCCTCCTGATGATCAGTTTCACTTCTTTTTTGTTTGTTTAATAGTAATATTTATCGTTTCTATGGTTCACGATGCTATATTCATTTTAAGATACTGAAATTGCATCTCAGTCTGTATTTCACACCACACCCACCACCAGGCTTCAGTGGCCTTTCCCATCATCTTTTCCCCTCTTTCCTTCTTCCTACCTCCTCCTACAGCCACAGTCCTATGTCCCATTACTTTTGTTGGAATTTGTATCTTTGTTTCATTTCATTCTATTTCACATATGAGTGAAACCATCCTGCATTTCTCATTTTCTTTCTGACTTATTTCGCTTAACATGATTCTCTCCAGTTCCATCCAGATTGTTGCAAAGGGCACAATTATTTTTTTAATACCTGCATTAATTTCCATTGAGTGTATATACCACAGCTTCTTTTTTCCTGTCATCTGTGGGTAGGCATTTAGGTTGTTTCCACGTTTTGGCTATTATGAACTGTGTTGCTATGGACATAGGGGTGCAGATTAGAG